>CASHTH010003547.1:0-20190 GCA_030341885.1 Geodia barretti
AGGGTGAATGGAGGACTCCATGACACATTAATGCTGTATTCTCCATCTGCTTCAACACTTACATCAGTGGGAGCTTTTAGGAGACCTATAAGGTGTATATATAGGTTTAGCTGCAGATGAAAAGGTAGCTATAACAGAATTCACCTTGTATTCTAAGGGTTGTGGTATTGGTAGTGTTGGAAGTGTTAAAACACTCAGGAAGACGCACAATTCCTGTGATTTTAGCTCCATTGTACCTCAGATCAGTTGGAGTTATTGTCAGTCGGAGATCACACTCAATATACCCCCCAAATGATAGTCCTCTCTCTGTAATACTCTCATGTCTTCCATGGGGATAGTCACTATAGTTGACTACAGTGTACATTTCATACTCGCCATTAGGTTTGACAATCACCCAAAGAACCTCAGCTTCTTGACAGTCATAAATATCGATACATGTTGCCATATAGAGAGTAGTTGAACCGTTGAGTGAGATGTTGATTGAGGAACCTAAATTCCCTGTATATATCCATGGTGGCATTAATACCTCTTAGAAGTAAAAAAATATCTACACTTACATGAGAAGTAACGAAAGTAATCGCAGTGGCAATCACACAGCCCACCATCAAACCAAATAACAGCTAAAATCCAAAAGGGAGCGGTTTCCGCTAACATCTTCACTTGCTCAGTTGCGACAGCAACCCAGCAGCAGGAACGCGCACTTCAGCAAATGACGTGCAACGCCGTGCGCATGCGCATGTTTTGCCCCGCTGATATCATCAGAGCTAAATTAGACACGGTTATGTCACTTGTAGAAATCCTGGGAGCCGTTCAGGCTGTTACGTTCAGTTAACCGTCTAATTATGACCATCTTCGTCAAAAACTCAATCCACTGAAAAATTGAGTACTGTCGTCTTCTTCTCTGGGCGGTTTGGGCCAACTTCGAAAACAGTGCGGGCCGACACCGATGTCGGGCGGCACAATCGACATCCGAAATAGTGCTGTGGGGTCGGCCTTCTAAAATTATTTAACTGCTAGAGGTACGCCTGTTGGGCTAGCGAGCGCGAGCAGGTAGGTGCGAGCAAATTATTCCCTCGCGATTTGCGCATATAGCTATAGCATTACTGGCGGTCAGTCCCGCGTTTTTGTAGAAGTGCGTAGTTATCGCCGGATAGAAAATGGCAAATCCCCCCCCCATTGAGACGACAAGGTAGGCTCGCCAATTAACCAACAACATTTTTGTCAAACTAATACCGTAGAACGCGCTCGCGTGTTCAGCGACACACTACACACCATTGAACGTTCACGCCTAGGATGAGCACACGAAGGATTCATATTTCTCGGCTCTAGAGCAGAGACCTCTATACAAGCTTCCTCCTTTCTTCCTTTTCTTCATCACCATCTTTTACCTAGTTGATGTTGTTGCCTTTGGAGATATTCAGCAGGAGGCACATTAATCACTCACGACGTTGTGCCCATGATTAGTTGTCATTTCTGTGTGTCATTGATCTAGACACAGAACCATTGTTAGTTTTATCTTAGAGACTTGTGAAAGAGGTTACTGTTTGCCGAGTTTAATGCCACGAAGTGAGCTCTACCTTTGCTTGTATTGGTTAAGGAGAACCTCAACTAGGAGTAAATTACGGCATCGTCTGCAGGCAATTCTTTTCTCAACTATCGGGTCTTCAGCAAGATCTGTGAATGTCATTTTGTGTTTAAATGCTCATAGATCTGAAAATATTTTATGGGCTTTACAATTATGCTTCATGTGTGCTTGCAGTTAGCTTACTGGGAATGCTATAAACAGTACAAAACTGTTTACTGCATTCCTTGAAGAACATGCTCTAAGGCCTCTTTGCCTGACAGGCTGCCTCTTAAAAACCCGTCTCAACGAGTACAAGGTAGAAGTGAAGCATGCATAATGTGACGTGTCTGCTGTTGCTGAGTATATGTGGAAATTGGGCCATCATGTAGACTTCTGACTACTTCCGTCCTTGACCATGAAAACAACCAGTTTAGGTGATGCACCCACGAGTTACAAACACTATAAGGGAAGGGGACCAATTCACCTTATATTTTATGAATCATACACAAATAGCAATAAGCTAGTACATGGTGCATGACTGTATACTGAGAATTTACATATTCAACCACTCTCTCAAAGAAGACTTGAAGGAGGAGATGCAATCAGATGATCGTATAGAAAGAGGGAGTGAGTTCCAATCTGAGCAGGTCTTTGGTACAAATGAGTTAAGGTACGAGTTAGTCCGACAGAAAGGCTGACAGTATAAGTGATTTGACGAGTGTAAAGGAGTGGTTCTAAGGATAAAGATTACTTGAGGGAAGTGTAACAGCTGGTTGACAATGTTGAACATTGTGCAGAGGTTAAAGTATTTCCGCCACGTGGGAAGTGTTGGGAGGTCAGAAATAAAAAGAAGAGACGGATAATCAAGATTCCATTGTTTAAAACAGAGACGTAGAGCAAACTTCTGCACTTTCTCAAGTTTCTCAACATCCTTAGAGTCCCACACCTAGTAGGCGTACTCCAAAGATGGGCGAATGAGGGAAACATACAGTTTTAAAAAGGTAGATGGAGATGCGTTGGCATAAAAGGTTCTATACATGAGACCCAGTGTTAACTTTTGTACACAGGGCACGAATGTGCTCACCCCAGGAGAGATCAGCTGATATAATGACACCTAGGTAGATATACTGGTAGACATGAGAAATGGCATGGGAGCCAAGAGTCAGAGTTGGTGGGTTCATTGAGTTCCTCTTCCGTGTTACAACCATGAACTTGAACTTCATTGGATTGAGAGAGATAATACTCACCATAGCACTAGGGTGATAGACCACCAAGAGCAATGGGCGGAACCGTTAACAAACGAACATACACCATATGAACATGAGGTGTCTCTCACCTCCCAGGCACCTAAACTCACCCCTTCCATCAGCGACACCCTGTAGCTCCCCAGACGCAATCTGAGACTGGGTCTGTTGTACGCTGGGATTATCGCCATAATTATTATAACGTAACCTTTCTTAGCACCCAAACATCCAAAATAAAATCTTTAACAAGGCCAAGCAAAGAACCGAATTTATCCTCCCACAGCTAACTACCCAATATATATAAAGGATGCTTTCCTGAAACTATCAAGCGACTGGAAATGCTCAAACCCATCATCCCCAAGCTTCCCCTGCAGGACAACTAAGAAATCGCTCCTAAGACTACTATATGCTAGACACTCCCACAACACACTATAACAGAAAGGCCTTCTAGGGGCAATCCCATTTTTTAATATCATGCAACCACTCTGCCTTGCCAAGACCTAATCACGAAAAGAGATCATCAATGACCTTACTCCAACACTTCCTCTGCCTGCCTCTCCGTGGCTTAGAATTCCATTCCTGGTTAAAAAGCTTCTTCAGATACCTATTGCCTGGCAATGCTGCTAACTTATAGCTACCACCACTTCAATTTATTCTTATCCCTATGCCCTTGTAACATATCAAGCCCCATATCCTCCCTAACGGCTTCATTACATGTCCTAGATGAACACCCAAGGATATGCTTAGCTCCTATCCTTTTCTGCATGCGCATTATCCACCACCGATAAAATGGCGACTACCGGCATTAGCCATACAATGGTGGAAGCGCTCTAGCTTTGCAACGGAGCATTTTCAGAGAAAACCGCCTTTATTTTATGACCTTCGTCGCCCGTTGGGTAGATGTATCGTTTGTGGGATGAACAGACAAACCCAATGAAAAGCACTGAAGTGCAAACCCTCGGCGCATTGTGACGCGCACGCGTTAGAAAACGCATGCGCTGTATCACTAATCGATGGGCTGGGTTTAGCTTTAGCTGTTACTCGTGGTCTCTTGCCAGCTCGCGCAGAGTCTGACGCGGGCTAACTACACTACTAGATAGCATGCGAGAGGCGATACACGCCCTGCGTTGCATCTTCTGGTGCCTTGGAGGTACGCAGAGCACGCGGACCGATCAGACCGCGGTAAGCCTTCCCGTCCGTTGCGTATTTGCATATTGGCTTTTTCGCGCTCTAGCTCTGCAACGGAGCATTTTCAGTGAAAACACCACATATTTTCTGACCTTCGTCGCCCGTTGGGTAGATGGTATCGTTTCTGGGACGAACAGACATTCGAGAGGTGAGATGTAGAGTAACAGACAGACACACGGAAGGACAGACCCAATGAAAAGCACTAAAGTGCAAACCCTCGGCGAAGTAGCTCGCAGAGAGTCTGACGCGGGCTAGCTACAGTTGTAGATAGCACGCGATAGTCGATACACGACACTCGTTGTGACTTCTTGTGCCTTCAAGATAGACAGAGCAAGCGGACCCGGTCCTGTGCTAAATATAAGCGCATGCGCATTAGGCCGCCAGCGGTAAAATGGCGACTACAGGCATTTGCCATACAATGCTGGAAGCGCTCTAGCTTAGCAACGGAGCATTTTCAGAGAAAACCGTTCGAAATTTCTGACCTTCATTGCCGGTTAAGTAGGTTGTATCGTTTGTGAGACGAACAGACATTCGAGAAGTGAGATTGAGAGTAACAGACAGACAGACAGACAAACCCAACTACAGTACCCTCGCTGCGCATGCGCGCCGAGGGTAATGAAAAGCACTAAAGTGCAAACCCTCGGCGAACTGCATATGCGCGGTACCGCTAATATGGGCTGGGCTATTAGTGTGGGTTTACTCGCGGTCTCCCGCTAGTAGCTCGCAGAGAGTCTGACACGGGCTAGCTACAGCAATAGATAGCATGCGAGAGTCGATACACGCCATTATTTGTGCCTTATTGTGCCTTCAAGATACACAGAGCAAGCGGACCCGGTCGAGGTAAGCCTGTGCTGAATATAAGCGCATGCGCATTTTCCGGAGCGATAAAATGGCGTCTACCGGCATTAGCTGTACAATGCCGGATGCGCTCTAGCTTTGCAACGGAGCGTTTTCAGAGAAAACCGCCTTTATTTTCTGACCTTCATTTCCCGTTACGTAGGTCGTATCCTTTGAGAGACGAACAAACACCCGTGAAGTGAGATTGAGAGTAACAGACACACAGACAAACCCAACTACAGTACCCTCGCTGCGCATGCGCGCCGAGGGTTAATGAATGACACACACGACAACTAACTACAGTAACCCTCGCTGCGCATGCGCGCCGAGGGTCTGCTGCGTGTGTGTGCTGCGTGTGTGTGCTGCTTGTGATGACAACGCACTGAAAAAAGCGTGCAGCTGTTCGTAGAATAGCTAGGCTAGCTTTGTAGGCTACGTAGGCAAAAGGCTAGCTGTGGTACAACACACTGCAAGTGGCAGCTGGCTCCAGGACGTCACCTGCAGGGACAGAGAAAGCTTTGAGAAGCTTAATGACACGTATTTCGTTACCGCTATAGCGGCTATTGGAATCCTGGATTTAGATATTGACAATATGAAATTTAGAGTGAAAATATGCCAAGAAATGAAGACTGGTCTTACTACAGAACGGTTCAAACCTGAAATCGCACTCAAAGGAATATGTTCTGATAACCAATACTTATATGTGACAGAGAGAGATCATTCAAATGGAGGTCGCATATTGTGTCTGCATTACCAAGAAAACCAGTTAATCCTCAGGTACTTCTATCAAAATTCTTGTCAGCATTGCACGCCAATCTGCTGCCCGATTGTAATTGCCCACCATAATGACGCAATAATTTATAGTCAAGGAAGTTGGGAACGCAAATTTCACATTCGAAGATTAGCATATGATGGAAAGACAGCTACAAGTGAGCCAATTATTGAAATAGTCTAAGTTGTGTTAAGTTGTGTCAAACTCCGCTCTTTAGCTAGTAGTTTTATTTTTTTCTCATGACCAATTGTACAAAAGCAAAATTACATATAAAGCTCAGATGCTAATAATAGAACGAATGGCGCGCATTTTGGTGAGCGAGCGTGAAAAAAGTAAAATATTTCACACACATTAAATTATGTGTTCTTACTTTACTCATCCCCCACTGTACAGAAACAAAATTACAATAATGAAGAATAAGATTCCTTGACTGGCAAAACAGGCAACATCCCCAGTCACATTCATATACGCACACATGGAGAATTGCTTATGCATTTCTAGCAACAACATCATAACAGCCTCCCTTAAGCCCATAATTCGTGAAAAATGGAGTAAAAACGGAACTAGGACATAGTCTGAGTGTCACGCAGAAGAGCAACACCCATGCAGAATCAACTTCGAATCGTAACACACAACTTACTGAGAAGAGTGCTGCTCTGTTCGACCTCTTAAAATTATGTGGCCAAGATACTGACTCAGCATAGTGAGACAGTATGCAGCAGCTTGCCTTTACCAGAGGGGGAAAGTTTCGTAGGGAAAATGAGTCACTAGTCAATGTGTAATGGCCCAAACAGAAAACAATTGGAGCACTTAAGGTTGGAAGATATGCCACAACAGAGAGAGAGAGAGAGAAAACTCACGGCTCCATAGAAGATGGTATCAATGAAGAGCTCAAGAAGGGTCTCTGGAAGTGGATGTCCATGCATCCACCTTTTCATCATCTTGTGAGCCAGCGACCCACACAAGTACATCTGACACACAAAACAGTATTATGTCACCCAACACTCAGTAATCTCACCAGAAACACATGGGAGAAATCTGGCATATATGGTTCATAATACTGCTTACCCCTGAGTATATATATAGCCCGCCCACAAATGTTTTTTACAGAGTAAGTGTGAAGTAGGGGAGAGATGGAGAGGTCAGACCTGTTGGTCGGTGTGGGTGGGGTCATCGTATGTGATGTCATTCAGTCTCTGGACCACTCGAAACACCGCAGGTCTTGAGTCCAGTCCAGGCTGTCTGGGAGAACACTGGAGCTAGCTACCATGTTGCTCCCACACAATCAATAATAATGTGTTACAAACTTACATAATGCAAAAACGGCACACGGGTTAAGAGCAGCAGGAGAAATTTTATTGCCAGCTGGGAATATATACATGGGTGCTTACTATAGTTGGCTCTCACACATCAGATGTGTATGAAAAATTCCCACAGCATATAGTCAAACATGTTGTAAAAGCAGCATACGCGCATTGTCGGGAAACAGGGTAAAACACTGGATAGCTATTCCTCTAACTCTTACACCTACACCCTACTGCCATAATAATTATTATAGCTATTATGGTCATAGAACATTCAAGTTCCTAAAATGTGTTATGTACATTCCATGTGAATGTAGAAGAGCTGGCAGATTATAGAACTTTGTACCTGGAGTGAATGAGAGGCTGGATGGTAGCCAGAGGTATTCTCTCTCTCAGTACTGTCATCACCTTATCCTCCACCTCACTCCCTGTATTACATACACAAACTGTGAACGTCGCCCGTACACCTGTCCTTGCCCGGGCACATCTTGCAAGTGGGAAGGTCCACTAGACAACGTTCTTAACATCTTACTCACCACTCACAAGACCATTACAACACTTGGCGGAGAAGACATAGTGTTCTTGGCGACAGGTATACACCTGCCAGGGGCCGTCGACTGGGTGATGATGCAATGTTGTTTCGACCACTACTTCATGTTGGTTCTGGAGAAACCAGGAGAGACACGAGGGACACCAGCAGTTCTTCACCGTCGTTCAGTTGATAGGGACGGAGAAAGAGGCCAACGCTTTCAGGTGTGTTGGTTTGTGTGTAGAGGTGCAAAGTTGCAATTGAATATTACTTTCTCTTTCTCTTTTCTCTCCTTACTTACACCCTTTCTTCCTCTGTTGTTTTCTTAACTCACTAGATACAAGTTGGAGCTGGTGGGTCATGGCAGAAAGCTAACATGGGAAGCAAAGTCACGAAGGTATATACATTCACTAAAACTACCTTTCAGTTCTTTAGATGTAAGTTTACACTATTTACCGTTTCGGAGACTGCAATGGCATCACATTTCGGAGACAATGGAAACCTTGCTATCAACGTCACAATCTACAACACATCGTATATTACTGAAACGCCTCACATATTATGTAGTCATAGTAACTTATGCACCATACTTCGTATTACCATGTTTACAGTTGCCTTTGTTGTATATACTGTTTGCGTATGATGTATATACGTGATGTGAGCGCTGCGCGCGCGTGCGTTTTTACTCTAGCGCATGCGTATAATAGGGACTGGACTAGGATGCAAGGTAAATGTACACAACCTGGCCGACAGAACCTATCTGATCAGCTTTTCTCTCCACGGCAAACTACTGCTCTTATAGATGGCGGAAGGTGGGCAATTACAGAGGGTGAATATGCTGTATAATATTAGTTGCTTGCGCAGCCCCAGCGGTCGACGAGACGTTGAAATCAGACGACGTCTCGGTAATTTTGGACGAGCTTGTGGAGGCGCAGAACCAGTCCTACGTGCTAGGGCTCAAGCTATTGCCGTCACACGAGGTGGAGGCGATTCACCGCCAGTACCAGGACCTCCTAGACCGTCTGCTGCACATTCTTCTTGGCTTCACGAAGCAAATCCAGCCCAGACCGACATGGAGGGTCATTGTAGAGGCTCTCAGGAGTCCTTCAGTCAACTTACCAGGTCTGGCTAGGAGAGTGAAAGCAGCTCATTTCCCTGATTCTACCGCAACACGTGATGTGGTACCTGAGACTACTACTGGTAAGTCACCATGCACTGGCTCACCTCATACTATGTAGTTCTCTGACTGGTTCAGTCTGTATCATCTCAGACACCACAGAGCCTACAGCCAACACTACTGCTGGTGATGATGATGAGGTCAAATCAAAGTCATCCACTGAACTCAACCTTGCTACTGGTAAGAGTAATCACACCACCTTGCATTGTAGTTATCTCTGTAGCTAATAGTTACAGCAGTGGAGATTGAAATCAAACGCCTTCACGAGAGGTTCAATGCTCTAAAGGATCTGACAATCCAAGGCCTACAGAAGATCTGTGTTGCCGTCCTAACAGTAGTCTACATTCTCACAAACATTAGGACACACGAGCATCGACTATTTCTGAAAGAGAATCACAAGGCTCTTCGCCAGTGCGAAGACCATCTTGAGCTGTTTGGATCTCTCAACTTCTACTGCAGGAACTACCTCGCACCTGATCTGCTCGACCACTTGATCCAAGAACTGACTAAGAAACATCAGGATTTCAACACAACTGCTAGTGAGATGACTGCCTACAAGAAGGATCTGGAAAAGTTTAAAAAAAGCACGACATTGGTTCTGTTCTGTGAGGCTGACCCTCGGCTACTCGATGAAGATCCTCCACCTGGCTTCAGGAAGATGGTAGTCAAGTTTGACTGGCCTGAGACTGCAACACTGGAAAATGTGGAGAGGTTCAGGAGACGATGCGCCAGCAACAACGACCTTCAGACATGTGCCATGATGTTGAACAGCATTGGAACTGGATCTTTCACTGTCACTTGGTTCCTACCGGTGTCAGTGGTGGGGATGTTGAGCAAGAAGGGAGCATTGTCTGTCTTCAAGGAGTTCAGTGTCACTAGTCTAGACATCCACACCTCAACACGGATTTGTGTCTACCCAATCCATCCTCAGAGACCAGTAAGTGGGCTGTCATTGTCTTGAGCTTGGTTCACATTGTAGCTACTTCGCTTGAGCCTGTGACACGAATTTTTGCAACGGGCAGATAAAAAAAAATATTTTCTGTCCTTGCAATTTTGCTTCACACGTCACAAAAGGCGAAATGATTTGCGTCACAGTATGTTCACAAATGTTTTGTGACTTTGCATTGTGTGGTCCTACGATGCATTATGAGCCAGACATCAGTCTTTTCCCTATGCAGGTGGCTCCATCCTCAACCAGTGGCAGCTTGGCAATTGCTAAGTCTAATGCTGCCAACAAAAGGTAGTGAAACATTTTGGTCCATCTTTGGTAAAGATTTTAAAAATCTTTTAGCAAGGAGCCAGGCCAAGTGTCGTCAGTGAATGAGGACTATCGATTTGTTGAGGAGCCATCAGATGACTTCTTCTGTCCAGTGACAATGGGTCTTCTGCTCCAACCTCACCTCACATCATGCTGTGGTAATCATATCTCAGAGGAAGCTGCCAGCAGAATACAGAGAGAGGGAGGGGCATGTCCCCTGTGCAAGGAGGGGGATTGGAGCACAGTGTTGAATAAATGCTTCCAGCGTCAAGTGAACTAGCTGCGTGTGTTCTGTCGCCACGAGGACAGGGGGTGTGGCTGGCAGGGAGAGCTGGCTGCCTTTCACCATCACGTCAACTCTTGTCCAATGAGAGATGGTCCACTCATGACTGAGCTGTTAAAACTGCCAGTGTAAGTCAATGATAGGCTCTTTCAGTGATGGAGATACATTATTTCTACAGATACAGAGAGGCTGAACCCGGCCCTATTTCATCTCGAGCCAACTCTCCACAATCGGCCTCTCGATCTCTTTTACGGGTGAACATCTTACCAGCTTAGTCCATTTTCAGGTCCCAGGTTTTAGTTGAGAATGGCACGAAGGTTATTGTGTGTCTATCCATGCACCATCCGTGCTGTGTAAGATCCACTATATAGCAATGTATATAGCAATGTCTAAGGTGTAAAGTGGGTATGAAAATGAGTTGCTGTGCTAGTCTTCGGAATAATGTTAGGATCAACGGATGAGGTTATCTTACCCTAAAAAGTGGTAAAATTAAAATGCATATAGGGATTGGCTCCAAACATGAAAAGGGAAAAAATGAAAAGCACTAAAGTGCAAACCCTCGGCGAACTGCGCATGTGCGGTACAATTAATTGATGGGCTGGGCTTTTTATGCCTTTACTCGTGGTATCCCGCTAGTAGCTCGTGGAGAGTCTGGCACGGGCTAGCTACAGTAGTAAATAGCATGCGGGAGTCGATACATGCCCTTCGTTGTGACTTGTGTTGTGCCTTCAAGACACACAGAGCGAACGGACGCGGTCGAGGTAAGCCTGTGCTAATTTACATATTGGCTTGTTCACTTGGTTTTCACGCCATAACTTTAAAACACAGTAGTTTTACGAAAATCGCCCTTTTTAAAATCAACCCAGTGTAGCACTGAACCCGATCATATCGCTATTTACCTGATTTCGTGCGCGCGGTGGCAGAAAACGTGGTAACAGACAGACTGACAGACGGACAGACACACTTACGGGACAACTACCGTAACCCTCGCTGCGCATGCGCGCCGAGGGTTAACCTAAGGGTAATGACACAGCTAAGACACACCAAACTACATGACACCATCTCGTATGATCATAAATAGCTTGCTGTTTCATATCCATATTTGATGATTGTGATATCATTAAGCGTCATGTGATCTCCCCTCAGCTCACTGTGCAGTGTCATCGTAGGAAGACAGCACCATGTGGAATGATAAGAGGATCTGCAACAACTGATGGTGTATTTGCATACTTCACCCCACGTCACTCCAATTCAGTCTACCAATATGAATGTAGTACAGAGAAATGGGAGGAACTTCCTTCATGTCCATATCATCACTCTGGACTAGTCATTATTGATAGGGAACTTACTGCTGTGGGGGGAGAGGATGATGGATATCGTTGTACTAACAAACTATACACACTACGACTGAGGAAATGGGTCAAGAAATACCCTCCAATGAACACTGCACATTCCTCTCCTGTTGTAGTTACTACATCTGATGGCGAATACCTCATTGTGATTGGGGGGTGTGGTGGTGGTTTCAGTTGGAGTGCTACAGTTGAACTATTTCAAGTGAAGAGCAGAAGATGGTACAAACTTACAGACTTACCACAATCTCTCACCATCCCTTCAGCCACAATATGTGGTGATCAGTTGAATGTGATAGGAAACAATGCCGATGGCTACTCGTGTTCTCTTGCAGCCCTACCATCCAGTGATCAACCAATCACATCACCTCTCATCCTATCCTGGACACCTCTCCCTCCTCTACCAGTGGAACAGTCAACAGCTGCCACTCTCTATGGACAGCTAGTACTCATTGGTGGCAGTCAATCTGAGTCACAAGGCAACTCCATTTACCAACTAGTGGATGGACAGTGGGTGGAGATTGGCTCTATGACTAGTGGTAAGAGGTGGTGTGTAGCAGCCAGTCCATCACCCGACAAGATCATCATAGTGGGTGGAAATAATGGACAGTTTGTCACACTAGATAGTGTTGAAGAATGTGTTCTATAATTTCGTGGACTTTACGTGTCATTCTTTCATAATACACAACATTTCAAGTCTTAAAATAGCATACACTCTGTGTCAGTTTTTTGTACAAGAATAATGCACGTTGAACATTGTTAGTGAGCAGGAGCGACCCAACTTGGGATTTGCCCGCGGGCTGCATAACGTGCTGTCAGCACACAGCTTTGCTTTCGTGAAGCAAGACAGAGCTATATACCAGTCGCTGTTACATGTGTACTGTATAGGCCTATTTCTAGAACGGTGAGCAAAAGGGTACTTACCTTACGCCTTTCAGCTCGTCTGTCGTGGTTCACCAGGCAGCTGGCATGGCTGTAGGCTAGGTAGCGATTGATAATATATACCACCTTGCCTGTTTCTGTCGTGCCTGTGCAACTGGTAGCTAACCATGTAATTGTAGTTCACTATCAGAGATTGTATCATCGACCCATGTTTCAACTAATGACATCTGTTTTCTGTTTACACATTCGAGTCTCAGTTGGTCAAGTTTTGGGAAAAGGCTTCTTGCATCGTAATACAGATAGTTTGATGTCTGGTATTGTGGACATTATAATTATTATACACTCTACTGTTTCAGATGGGCAGCTTAGCCCTGGATATTCAGCCGAAAAAAGGAGTGACTGGAGAAGCACACAATTCAAAACTGGCAGATGCCTTCTGAGTAGATACCCCAGCAGTAACCCTCCCTTAAAGACGTGTTTCCCGCTCCTATATAGGCTGCTTTGGAAGCGAGACGGCTCTACTACCGTAGCACGTGTATATAGCGTTCCACTCCTATTCTTGAAGCGAGACGCTAGGCCGCCTCCTGCGTGAGAACTCTGTGTTGTAGTGGTCGTCGCTCCCTTGCGGCATGAAAGGCGTGTTTCGGCTGTTTCCGAAGGGCCTCCCGAAGCTGTATCCGACGTAGCTATACTGCGGACCTCGCGTGCACATGCCTGCAGCCAACATGTACCAACTCAGACCATAAATCACCTGCTTCTCCTACTCTGGCATAATATTATACAGGTGAGAGGATGTCGATGTTACTTTCGATATGACGGCTGAAAAGTCAGTGAATATGGGTATTCTTCTTTGATTAAAACACTGTAGTTTTACGAAAATCGCCTTTTTAAAAATCAACCCAGTGTAGCACTGAACCCGATCATTTCGCTATTTACTGCGCGCGGTGACAGAAAACGTGGTAACAGACAGACGGACAGACAGACAGACAGACAGACAGACGGACAGACGGACAGACGGACAGACGGACAGACGGACAGACGGACAGACGGACTGACGGACACACTTACGGGACAACTACCGTAACCCTCGCTGCGCATGCGCGCCGAGGGTTAATGAAAAGCACTGAAGTGCAACCCTCGGCGCACTGTAAGTAAACGCATGCGCCGTACCACTAATTGATGGGCTGGGTTTAGTTTTAGCTGTTACTCGTGGTCTCTTGCCAGCTCGCGCAGAGTCTGACGATAGCTAACTACACTACTAGATAGCATGCGAGAGGCGATACACGCCCTGCGTTGCATCTTCTGGTGCCCCCGAGGTACGCAGAGCACGCGGATCGATCATGCCGTAGTAAGCCGTTGTGTATTTGCAAATTGACTTTTTCCAGCTCTAGCTTAGCAACGGAGCGTTTTCAGAGAAAACCGCACATATTTTCTAACCTTCATTGCCCGTTCAGTAGGTAGTACCCTTTGTGAGACGAACGAACACTCGAGAAGTGAGATGACGAGTAACAGACAGACAGACACACACACACACACAGCTACAGACCAAAGTACCGTAACCCTCGCTGCGCATGCGCGCCGAGGGTTAATTAATGGTGGTGGACGTATTGTGATAAATTAATATCTTTCTTGCTTTATGTAGCTACTACACCTATTAACTGCTACAGAAATATTTTGAGGGCTTAGTTAAATAAGGGTTCTCGCTTAGCTGTTTGAGAATCATTTTGATTTGTCCAGTGCTGTCCTGGTGTTCTTTCACCGACCCACTGAAATGTTTTGCACTGCACGAATGTAGATATATTTATCTTTCACATCACTGAGATGTAGTTGCAATGATCAAGCACCACTAAGTGATTGTCGGTGGGAAGAATGGACCTGCACAATTGACACATCCCACAGTGCATGCTATACCAGAAGAACACGACGTGAAGATGGATCCATCAAGCAAGACGAAGGCTGTGTGAATACAGCCTGGAATCCAACATTCTGTGGCCGTGTCTCAGAGACTCAGGCTGTTGGGTGCTGTAATGACAGTGACATGTGCAATCAGTATTTTACGCCTACTTTGCTCTGGTTCTGGAGCTCTCTACATCTCATGCACTCTCTACACTCCTGAGTACCACCACTGAAGGAACATTCTCGGTTTTGTCTGCACCAACAAAGACACCCTCTCCCACATCTCAGCCTGGTTTGAATTATAGACCAAGTTGTAGTCAAATTCGTTTTGGCATGCATGCATCAATTCTAAATTTAAAGCCCTGCACCTTCATTTGGCTAAGTTAAGTATTCTATCTCACAAATTACAGCTGTGGCACCAACCATGTTGCATCCAATTGTTACAACAGTTGGACTTCAAAAAACCCGTGTAGCTATCTTCACTTTACTTGACCTTGCCATTAGTGGACTCTTTGTTTGAAAGTTGTTTTTATATTTGCAGGTTTTTACTCTGCTATTGAACCAGTAATTAGGGGAATATGTTGCTCCTGTGTTTTTGTCAGAGGCTCATCTGCAATAGGGTGTTCTCTGAAACTCTACTCTGATGAACACACACTGCTGGTCTTCAACATTTCTCGGGGAACAAATGATTATGTAGCTACCAGTTTTAAAATGCTTTACGATGCAACAAACAGGGGTATTTGGTTTGTCTGTGCATGAAATACAAGAGGATGGATCTGAAGGGCCTTCTATGTTTCACCTTCAAGATGAAAAGCTTGAAATCAGGCCAATCTGTGGCAACACCAAGCCTGAGAGTGGTAACAACACCATTTCTTGATATTAGTATTGGTCATAATTTGGTATAATAATGCAGCTTCAAAATCCAGAGTAATGACTGGACTTTCAGTTGCACTGAGTCTAGCACTGGTTATTCTCCTACTGACTACTCTGACCACGTGCTTCTTGTTGGTTACAAACCAGAGGGCCAGACACAAGAGAAATAGCACAATCACACAAAGTGGTATATAGCTACACTATAATTCTGTGACTTTAATGTTTATCAGTGTTCTTTACAAAACAGATCTCCAAGCAGTTTCACCCTTGTGTCTTCAAACTCTTGAAGATGACAAACTAGAAACGCAAGCAGTTGTCAAAACAGTGAAGCTGTAAACAAGAGAAGAAAGTATTATAGTAGTTCGTTTGCAGACAACACAAACCATAGTGTATACCCAATGAACTCTGTTATCTTAGGAATTTATTGCTGTTTCATGTAACTGATGACTTTGTAGAAATCCACATGTCCTACAGTTTCCTAGTCAACCGAGTTTGTTTAAAGTAACTGACCATGTTGTCAGGACCTCTCACATGCTGCAAGCAAGCTCTGTTCTATATGTAGCGAACGGCGCCCGGCACACCAGCCGGCGCAATTCCTCCGCAGCCGCTTTCCGCCGTCTCGACCGGCGGAGCTTCACTCTTGACAGAAATCTTATGCCGAATGTTGATTCTAACTCCTATACACACCCAATTTATAGTCACGGCACTATGTGTCGTTCTACCTAATTACAGCAATGGTATGTGAACATGGTCAGTGAGGCTACCCCATTATATAAACACAGACAAGAAGTCTAACAGGACTTGTACAGTTGTGGCCGCCGAGTCCAGGTGTCACATAATTGTATATAGCACACACTACCTGGGAGGAATCGCATAAGAATTTTTCAGCCTTCACCTACTATTAATTAGCTATTGGTGCCATCACTGTTAGCAAATCAACATGTATAGCTATCACAATGACTCTTTGGCAGCAACTATTCAATTAATGACCAAGAAGGTGTCACGGTAGCTCGTTTAAATTGAGAATTTTTTCACTCTAAGATGAAAGAAAGAGTTGATGGTAGAAATTTTTACCAAACACCTAGGATGTTTAGCTATGGCTTGAAGCCGAAAGGTATGAATAAGGTTTAACACCATTAATAGTTAGTAAAAAAGCAAAAGACTTGATGATGATGATTTGCTTATCTCCTAAAAAGCTGGTTTGCGGGTTGTTGAGGTGTACCAGAGAGCTAAGCTCCCATTGAGCCCGCTTGCTTACACTGGTTTAGCTGTAGCTACTTGGTCTATACTCTCCTCTGCAACCCTACTCTCTGTCACGACAGAATTTTCTATCCACACAGTTACTACACTAGTCGAAAATTAATCTTCAGTGAAGTGTTTCGACTGCACTACAGTTCCCTTCAAAAAGTACAAAGGAAGAATTCAGCAAACAGTGATATAGAAGTGAATTGGTCCCCTTTCTCTAAAAATTAAGTTTCCATGTGCCATCACTCATGGGCGCATCACCTTAATCAAATGGTGTCAAATTTTTTGGTTGGTTAATTGGCGAGCTAAGCGAGCCTACCTAGTGGTCTCAACGGGCGGATGTGCCATTTTCTATCCGGCGATACCTACAAGAATATTATTCTACTGCTATATGGGGCGCCGTGACTGACCGTCCCTAACGCGCTAATCACGCGCGAAATAACTGCACGCACCGCGGTTAAAATGATGGGCGCGAACTTCTGACGCTCGCTCGCCAAACAGGCAGTCCTCTAGTAATTTTTGAAGGCCGACCCCACAACAATATTTCGGATTGTGCCGTCGGCGGCCAGACGTCGGTCTCGGCCCGCACTGTTTGCCCGAATCCCGCGGAATGTCTATATAGCGAAGAGCAAAAGACAGACGAAGATGGTCATAATTAGACGTTAACTGAACATAATACTTATTTCAACAGCGCTCAGTATAACTTATCCTGGATGGCACCCAGGTTCTACCAGTGATATAACTGTCTCTAACTTACCTTTGAGTATCAGCGGGGGAAAACATGCTGAAGCGCAGGTGGCAGTCGTTTTACCATTGCTGCACCCACAAGTATGTGTGTAATGCACATTCGCATATTCATACTATTGAATTGTTGTACATTTTATCTTGAACATGACCTAAAGTGTATTTATACCATCTGATAATGAAATTCATGCATAGTGCGACTAAACATTCTAAAGACACTACATTACCTCATAGACATCATCTGTATAATAACAGCAACTTCTGGTCCTCAAAGCATTATATAGCACAGAATAATTCAGTGGGAAGCTAAGTATGACATCATTGATCAAAGCGTTGAGGAATTATTCATGGACATGTGCATCACTAATGGCAACTTCTGTTACTCCATTTTAGGATTGAGATGAAATGGGAGGGAAGGTCCTAGGCAAGGGATCGTTCAGGGATAGCCATAATATTATGTACAAACACAATCACACAATACCACGCATCCACAGGAAGTTATTTTCATGGTAGGAAATCAAGGAAATTGTGTTTCAGTGTCAAAATCATTATCGAGTTTAGGGAAGTTCCTTTTATCCACCGTCCCTCACTTCCAATTACTACAGCCTCACCAATGACGGTCGCCAGCTCCGGAGCAAGGGGAAGACGAACTCTTTTCCGTCGGCTGTGCCAAGTTATTCTTGCTGCCACTCCCAAAACATATCTATAGCATTATAGCTATGTATCAAGCTTCGGGGGCTTAGCCTGACCGCCAGCTGTTGGCCGAGATTGTAAATGTGCCAAAGCAATTCACCAGCTTTGATCGGCTTTGTGAGTTACTGCTGCTGTATTATCATTACACAGACTGGGATATCACAAAATTTACTGACCACCACATCTCTACCCATAACAAGTGGTCGTAGTCTTCTCCTGTTCATTTGTATAAAGTGTACTGTGTTGTTTGTCAACAGATAACCGTTGAGGTAGGATTAAGTAATAGACATGCACACCACATCCTTGAGAACCCACAGTAGGAAGTGGAAGTTATTTATAATCGGATGTCAGAAGTGCAGTACTGATCACAGTCCAGGGACTATACCAAACAGCTACTTCCATAAAAAGACCGAAGAATTCAGGATACAAGATCACTGTAAAGTGCCACTTGAGAATCCTAGTTACAGTGTGTACCAGGAGCATGCAGACAGGATATGACACAATGAGATGTTCAGTTCTCTGTTAAGTTCTGACATTACCTAACGGAGCATTTCCCTACCTTCACCTCATTACGTTGGAGAGTATATCTCACACTGTTTCGGCTCACTCATTGTGCTTCGTCACAATTTTACAGCCCTTCAACTGGCTTTTTAATTCACGTGCAAGATGTCTTTCTTCCTTTTGATAATAGTTGGTTGACAAAAAACACTGTATGCTACTTTACTACGAAAGCAAATGATGATACAGGAATGTTTTATTGTGGATAATGAATGATTCGAAAATAAGTGAATGACCTTATGAAATGAAAACATAATTTACAGATTTTCTAGACATTGTGCTTTCACATCTGGTAGTGTTAGATTCAGATGTGCCAGTTCTTCCCTGCAGAGTGTGTGGTACTGCTGTCTGCCTACTCGAGTGTATGATACTCTCACGTAGCTTCCACAAGGTGGACTGTTTGTCGAATTACCACTTGAATTGGCGTCTTCCAAACGATCGACGTGTGAGCTCTCTGGATGGTCACTGGCATGAACCAGTGACATCCCCGAGCAGTTCCCAGAGCTGTTCTCAGTCACCAAGACGTTGTAGAAACACAGACTATTAGATTCAGTGTTGTTGAGTGAGTCTATGAACACTGAGCTCCGGTTTCCTCCCGTGGTTGGCAGGTTTCCGAGCTTGAAATAGTCGTTTATGGGGAAGAGTTGACAGCTGTAGTAAGGCCCTCGTGTGTGCATTACCTCACTTTTGTTCTGTAGCAAACTCTCTGACTGTAGAGGAAAAAGGAGAACAGAGCATAAAACACGTGCATGAATGAGCATTACTTTGACAGGGCTAATAATTATGTATGGGTGGTAGCTATAAGGGGTAAGGTAAGAGTCTTACTTGGCTTGGATTTGTGGCACACAGTTTCCAACAAAGTTCATGTCTTCAAATCTTGGATAATGCTCTTCAAATTCTATTGTACGAGCAAGTGTAGTTGTCAGAAAAATGCAACGGATGCCTCTTCTTTGATTCTGCCATTTGCAGAAGAGTAGATGCTGCTAGGAGCAATATGCAGAGGGTTATGCAGCTTTCAGCCACTGAATTGTTCATTTCCCCCGTTTTTTCGTTGTAGGTTGGATCGTCAGTGGATTGATGTATCTGAGGTCGTCGCGCGGCCGTTTTATAGCCCCGCCGCGGCGGACCGCGACCGGTTATGTTTTACGGAAAGTATGTGTGTATAGCTATAATATACGCACAATGAAAGTATCAACTTACTAGCTACGTACCTGCAAATAATATATCTGGATGTCGTAACCAAAGCTGAACTGAAAATCCGTGATCAAAATTATCGGGAGGTTCACATCACACTACTATGCCATAATTAGTCTGACACAGGGTTTTCCGCTCTAGCTATATATACGTCAATCCTCCTTTCTCTCGCATCATTACCTATTTCGCAGTTCGGCCGCTAAACGTGTTGGTTTATGCACTAGTTTTTCCTCGTTTCCAGATGTCTCCTGCATCTGAAAGCACCAACTCAGTTGTCTTTAACGAGCAGGAAACCGTGTGCTCGTGTATTGATGATACGCACGTAGCAATTCCCGTTCGCGCCCACGGACCTGCCCAACTGCGTGACGTATGTTTCTGAAGAGCTCAATCACGGCATTGGCTTTCTAGCTATAAAAAAAGGACACTGTGGCAGCATAATTACTTTCATCTCCTAAATAATTGCCTCTCTTCACTCTGCAATCGACGCCTAGAGAGTGCGATGGAAAATACACTGTTTATCGTGAGCACGCTAGCGGTGTTCGCTGCCCAAACGACGGATGCACACAGGCATCCTTTCCCGGCCAACTGCACGTGCAGATA
>CASHTH010003548.1:0-43853 GCA_030341885.1 Geodia barretti
TCGGACGCATTATCTTTCGGACCAGAAGTGGGGCAGGCTCACTCTTATCGTGGACAGGTAGGTTAGGATTGTCAACCGAGGTATCTTGCTGGAGACCATTCTGGTGCGCAGCGGAGACGATCGCGGCCGCTGAATGCGCAGTCCGAACATACTCATTATCGGACAGTCGGACTCACGGGCTCCTGCTGGCTAGCGAGCTGAGCGAAGGTATATCCCCTTGCTACTGTACTTAGCGCCATGCAGGCGTACCACCCATCAGCTACTACGTGCGCTCTGGGCGTGCGCATGCGCACTAGACGTGTACACACGTGGGTGAACCTGTCACCAACCAGAGCCAGAGCCAGAGCCAGTTGCAGTGACCGGTTTCCGCAAAGTGCGAAGTCGGCGGCTCTCAACCTCTCCTAATCGTCAAGCCGAATTAACAGGTTCATAGGGGACAGATGGTACGTGCTGAATGGGGGAATGAAGCGGCCGTTTTTACGTCACATTGTATGTTGCCCTCTCAACCTAGTTGCTTTAGCTAGGTCTTTGGGATCACCTACCAGGGCGTGCAACGGCGTGTTCCACACACATTGAGTATATATATATATATGGAGCTAGGGGCTAGGGTGCTCGCCGCCCGTGATCAGGACTGTGACGCGTGGTGATCTGCTCGTCTAGTCTGGGCCAGGGCATGAAACAAATAAACCAGCCGACCCATGCGAGTTCGATGTGCTGTTATTGGGCCGGTGATTCCCTTTCGTATATACTGGGCGTCTCTCTGTAGCCTACTGAAAATGTTATGTCAATGAATAGATAGTGGGGTCCCCAAAGGTCTGATAAGATAGCTACCTGCGTAGAACTAAGACAGTTCTGTTTACAGCACAGTAGTACACATTGCATACAGAAGTGAGAGGAGACGCCTTCTGATTCGATACGGGTACCGTCGGCTTGTTGACTACATAGTGATATGGACATGGTTGGGACAAGCTGAGCCACTTACTCGTCGTTTCACATGCAAATCGGGCTACAGTGTCTACCTGAGCAATCTCAAATGCAGACAGGGCGCTCCGAAGCATTGGGGTTGTATCGTGTCAGCATTGACGCGATCCACGCAGTCATCGATGGCGCAGTCGAGAGGCCTCTCCTCTGCCGGGCTGTCTTCGACAAGCTCATTCCAATTGAGTCGCCGTTTTACTACCATTTTCTTAACAACTAAGACGGTAGATTCTTCGTGTCTTCGTGGTTCTGCAGCCCTTGTAAGTGCAAGGCCTTGAAGGAGGAAGGCTAAGAACCACGAAAACACTCTAATTTGCCATCTTACCTGTACATAAAAAAACCTGGTCTGTCTATTGTGGCTTATACATTCTCCTCCTAGGCTCAAGGTGATGGCTACAATACAGGAATATGCACCTTTACGCGAGAGAGTGTATATTGGCTATGTGGGTCCATCTGTTTCCGACCACAATGAGAGCCTTCTTCCTTCAAGGCCTTGCACTTATAAGGGGTGGACCCAGGAAAGCATGACATCAGCAATAAAAGCATTCGTTGACGACGGTATGAACGTCAGGGGAGCTGCTGAGTATTATGGGGTGCCAAAGAGCACACTTGGGGATCGTATAAGTGGCCGTGTTCTCCCGGGAGCCAAAAGTGGCCCAAACACCTACCTGAGTTCTGAAGAGGAAGAAGAGCTAGTAAATTTTCTTTGCCGCACAGCCCTTGTTGGACATGCACGAACTCGGAAAGAAGTGTTAGCCATTGTCAATCGCATACTGTCTTCTCGGGGCAAGAATAAAGATGTGTCTCCTGGTTGGTGGGCAGCATTTGTAGCGCGCCATCCAATGCTTACGTTGCGTACTCCTGCAAGATTCTGACATGTACATGTATGCCCTGAGTACCTGCCACATGTTTGACGTGAATTTTTTCGATTCAGAGAAGTCAAAAGCCGTGACATTCTTTCTCTGAAGTAGTCGCTCACAGCTGCAGCAGGTAAACTCTGGATCGTCTGCCAGTTTTTTCTCTAGCTCTGCGATCATCTCCGCATGCTCTAACAGCAATTCTGACTCAATGTCAGGCAGACTTGACTTCTGGATGTCGACCGCAGACTGAACGGTAGACTTTCTGTCTGCGTTTTCACTGCTAAACAGTTTTTTATAGTCATCGATGCCACAAAACAATGCAAGCGACGCAAATTTACCTGCCTTAAGAGCAGAGTCAATGCTGGGAATTAGCTTGTGGTAACGAATAGCTTCATACAGTGTCGTGAGAAAACTTCGTAGCACAGGAGAGTGCGGGGCTGCTGCTCTAAGTGTCCTCAACTTACTGTCGCAGCCAGCAACAGTACACGTCAACGGATGACCGGCTAGGTCACGGCCGGTAGCTTTACACGTGTAGTGACCATTCTGACAGCCAGTGTCTACTGCATCTAGACCTCGCCGTAGCGTGCGCACTGATTCAAACATTGACTTGAGGTCAACTATGCGCTGCTTTTCGTCTGGTGTTGGAAGTTTGCACTCTGAAGTGCACTTCCATTTTAACGGCTGTTGGGTTTTGGGATCTCTTCCCCCAATTTCCTGTGCAAGAACACACCTTCCTTGCTCGTCCACAGGAATTGGAGTGTTTCGAGGCTCCCGAACCCAAATCTCTCGTTCAACAACATGCCTTCCTTGTTCGTCAACAGGAATGCGCAATCTCAGAGTTTTGCCATTGGCATAACTCTGGTCGTAAAAGTACGGCTCTGATGATGCCATGTGGCAGCAATCTCCAAAGTCGTCAACTGAAATTTGGATGGCATTCACCTTGCGCACACTTGCCAGAAAGATTCCAACGACCTCTTTCTTCTTTTTTAAAGCCATACCGACAACCTTGCGTACAGCAATGTTGCAGACACCGTTTGTAAGTTTTTTTGATTTTCGCATGTCACCAGACTTGTTAGAAGCGGTTTTAAATGCACAAAACAAGTCGTTCACAAGTGAGCCCTTTCTTAATACTCGCAACTTCATGTTTTTGATAAAAAACTCAATAGTATACTGTTTGGGCTCATGCAAAGAGTAGGTACATACCACTTTTTGGGGTTTCTTCAACTCCTTAGCACAGCGCACTAATTTTGCTGCTCGTTTTGAAAGGCCAGATTTGTAGTAACCCTTCTGTTTGTTCAACAACAGACGCGAACAGCACCGTCTGTAATAATCCTGCATTGTGCGCTTACGTTGCACAGTGTTTTTGTTATAATAATCCTGCATTGTGCACTTACGTTGCGCAGTATTTTTGTTATAATAATCCTGCATTGTGTGCTTACGTTGCGCAGTATTTTTGTTGTAATGCACCACATCTGCAATTTTCTTTGGAACAGGGTTGGAGTTGTACCTGTCCTTTGCTACCTTTTGTTTTTTACTAGGATCAGCATTGTAACGATTTCTTTCAGCTTCCCGCTTGTTGCTCGGGTCGGCCTCGTAAGATTTTTCTGAGCCTGTAGCTTCTTGCTCGAGTCGGCCTCGTAAGATTTTTTCTGAGCCTGAAGCTTCTTGATCGGGTCAGCCTTGTAAGATTTTTTCTGAGCCTGAAGCTTCTTGCTCGGGTCGGCCTCGTAAGATTTTTTCTGAGCCTGAAGCTTCTTGCTCGAGTCGGCCTCATATACTTTTTTCTGTGCCTCACATTTCTTGCTCGGGTCGGCCTCGTACACTTTTTACTGTGCCTCACATTTCTTACTTGGGTCGGCCTCATACACTTTTTTCTGTGCCTCTCATTTCTTACTTGGATCGGACTCGTACCTTTCCCTCTTGGCTTGCTTTAGTTCATCCTTCTTTTTCTCATAATAAGCCTTGTTATAAGCCTTTTTCTTTTTGTTTGATAAACCAAGGCATTCTAACGCGCAGGAGCTATAAGAATAGCTAGTCCGTAAATGACCAATATCAAGCGCGTTCAACTGAACACAAGTCAGTATTGACCACTGCACGGTGAAGTTACGTAGCACCGCACACTACACAAAACTCACCAAATTGCTGTCTCCTCACGTACACTTTCTCTCCTCCGCAACTCTAAGTCCCCCTTCCGTCCCACAGTGAAGGTTGGCAAGGAAACACAGAGACCGAAAGAGAGCAGAGCGCTGCCGCCGTCGTCGGAGTCGTCGAGAGCTAGCGCAAGGAGTGAGATTCCCGTCGCTCGGGGTTACGCGCGCTTGCGCAATGCGCGCGCCTAAAAGAGCTCCGCACCGCATGCGCATAATTGCACATAATTATGCGCACTGAGCTGAGCTGAGGTCGGTAGCGCATGCGCACAGCGGTTTCTCCAAGCAAGCGCAATGGAGCCACGTATGCATGCTACCAATCTGGTTGTCATGAAAATGTGTGTGTACCTAGTTGCATCTCCATGCGTGCTATATACCTTTAGCGAGTTGTAGAAGTGAAGATTTAAAGTAAAGTGCCTGAGGCTATTTGTTGTTGCTTAAACAATTTGGTTGTCATGGAAATGATGTTACACGCTTACGTACCAAGTTTCATTTCCATGTGTGGTACCGTTAGCGAGTTTGAGGAGTGAAGAAGTAAATTTAAAGTAAAGTGCCTGAGGCTACTTTGTGTTGTGGTTGTCATGGAAACAGTTTATAATGCATGCGTACCAAGTTTCATCTCCATGTGTGGTACCGTTAGCGAGTTTGAGGAGTGAAGAAGTAAATTTAAAGATAATCGTCTGAGGTTTCTTCAAACAGTATGCGGTCGTCATGGAAACATGTAGTTGTCATGGAAATGATATAATAGGCATATGTACCAAGTTTCATCTCTATGCGTCCTACCATTAAGGAGTTTGAGACGTGAAGAAGTAAATTTAAAGAAAAGTGCCTGAGGCTATTTGTTGTTGTTTATCAATGTGTATTGTTGTGTTTTTGATGTTGGGTATTGAATACATTATGTATACAAAGTTTCGTTCACATAGCTGTTACAATTAATGTGAATTACACTGACTCATCTAGTATGCCTATTAAAATGTATTGTCCATTATAATGTATTGCCTGGGGCAATTTTTACAGTAAACAACATTGTTTACAAACAAAAAAAGTATGATGAGTCCCATGTGGTTATCGATATGTACATTCCTACAAAATTTCATGGCTTTATCTCTTTCGGTTTTTGAGTTATGCTGGTTGAAGAAGAAGAAGAAGATGATGATGAACAAAACTCCCTATCATAGCCCCCCCTCATACATCTATGATGCTAGGTACCATGTCAATCCCTATATACTAAGTAGTCCCATGCGCTTGGAGGTCCGTAAATTAGTGGCCTTTGGCCATAAATGCTCCCATGCCTGTAGTAATGTTAACAGACTACTCCCGACATATCACGGCGGAGAAGAGCACAACAGCAGGGTCAGGGTGGGCGGGAGAACGAAAGTTGTGGCTGAGAGATTCGTACGGCGGCGATGCTTTGCTGACTGGATTCGAACTTCGTGCGCTTTTTATGGACGCCACGGCGCAATCCGCTGCAACCGCACGCTCGTCCGTGCGTGCCGTCGCGTCGCGCGTCATGCTGGTGGCCCGCCGCCACGCCGTGTCGCGACGGCTGCCATATGTCCTCATTCCTGGCCGCTCAACCTGCACATGCGCGTCGTCCGCGTGGGGCGTGGCCTCCCCCGACTACTAACCGGTGCGCGCGTGCGATGTCCGTGTTAACCTAGTTACACTGCGTGGAACTTCATTTAACACAGGGAGTCTCTTACGTAGCTGTGCCAGGCGTGCTTTTCTAGGTAGTGCCTACAATTGAACAGATGGAGGTAGTCGGGAGCATGCACCGCCCAGGCAATGATAAGTATTTTTCTGCGCATGTGTACCTAACACACTGCCGGGCCTCCGCGTCCAAAAGGCCAACCCCCCATGACTAAGGCTGCCGGGTGGTATTTGTACTCCCATGCGCTGGAGGTCTATAGTGCTTTGGCATAAATGCCCCAAGGGTGACCGAAGCGTCACTCGCGCAGCAGCATAATTTAAATATGTCTAGGACCGGTAAGTATATACAACAACCTTCACGCCGCCATTCTGCGCGACACTCCCGAGAGGTCGCTGCGTGGGATACGCACGTATGCCAGATACGCGGAGCTGGACCATCTGCCCAACATCTTGATGACCGCGTCTTCAATTCCTGCCGCCGCAGCCGACGTCGCTGCCCCGATCCGGAAACTATGCCCCGAATACGGTGCCGGATTAATCCCGACCGAGGATAACGCGTCTCTGATGCGACTGACGAGAGCCTGGCGGGTTAGAGGCCGCCCGTTCCGCCAGATGAACATGGGTCCTGGCTGCAGACCCCGCACCTCGATATAACTGAGGAGTGCGGCCACTGGGCACAAGTCGCGGTCCGTGCGTCCGAGGTGGATGGTGACTCCTGCGCGGAAAGGATCTGTCTTGGACGCCTTGATTCGCAACGACACCATAGACGGGGCCTCCCGAGAGTCGATTGCTATGTCTGTTATGGACAGGTGAACTCCCGGATCGTAGCCTGTCAATGTCAGCACCGTCGCCTCGCCCGATCTTAAGAACCTGAAGAAGCAGGTACAGGCGACGGCCCACAGCATCCGGGTATCGTAGGGTGCTGCCTTGGCTGATCGTTCCCAAGCTAATCGGAGCGATCTCAGGACGGCACTCGTTATTGGTAGCCGTGGGCGGCTGACGGTCACTGCCTGCAGCCTCTTCACTCCTTTTAGAACAGCCTGGAGTAATGGCATATTACCGAAGTCCGGCTCGACCCCGTACCGCAGCAGGTGCAGCTGCCGAATCCCCGATAAATAGCCTTTCATGGTTGAGTGGGCGAGACTCTGCGCCGCCAGCCACGCAACGAACCTCATAAGGGTGTCTTGGCACAAGGGTAATGGAGCAACAGAATAAAGTGCACAAAAGGACAAATATCGAGATTGGGCCGACCCGTATGTTCGACGTGTAGCCGGCGATAGAGCGTGCTGCAGAAAACCCTGAACCAATCGATCCAATCTCGCGAGGTCCAGGCGGGGCGGGCTTGGCTCAGGTGCTGCGGTAGCTCCGGCGGGATGACTGTGAGCTGAGAGGCGGCATGTGGCACCTTCACGAAAAAGAGGCGGAGGTTATTGCGGGAAAGTGCATCCGCTGCCACATTAGATGCCCCTGGAGTATGCTGCGCCGACATTTCGAAGTCGAAGCGCGCGCTGGCATAAAACAGACACCTGAGGAGGTGACATAGGAGAGGGTCACGCGCCGATTGTCGATTGACGACCTCGACGACCGCCCCATTGTCGCATCGACAGAGCACCGTCAGACCATGCCATGTCCTACCCCACAGGAGAGACGCCAACATGATTGGGAACAGCTCCTTCGCTGCTATAGACTGTCCCGCAATGGACAGGCCGCACCATTGAACCTGGAACCACAGAACCTGGAACCAGTGTTTTCCAAAACGCTCCGCAGCCCCAACTGCCGGAAGTGAACCACCACTCAATATCGGCCCTGCACTCGGCGCTCAGTCGAACGAAATAATGCGGTTTAAAGTGACTGGTACCCGCCAACAGATCGTATATCCGCCTCAGGAATAATCTACCTGGGCGGACAACGTAGGCCGCGTGCTGCAAGGTCCCTACCAGGGACTCAAGGTCTCTCCGAGTTCCGGCAGAGCGACCATGCCACTCCTGGAGAAGAGATCCAATGCGCTGCAGTTTCTCCGCCGTAAACTCAGTGTCATTGCCACGGTCGCCCTCGCCTGAATACCCAGAATGGTCAACACACACTGCCGGTCCCCTCCGTCTTGTTGACAGAAATCGCCATCCCCAATGCCTCGCTGTCGACAAGAAGATCTGTAGACCGCGTGCACATTCGTCCGACCGTTGCGTGCACCGACGCGATGAATCGAAATCGTCGATGTGAGTGACAGATGCTCCGCACCCCTCTGGACCGCACCACCATTCCAGAGCGTCAGCTACGGCTGAATTGAAAATATAAGGGGTGCCTGAGCGGAGGCCAAACGGCAGAGTGGCCATCGATGTATGTATGCCCCTGCCATCTCATGCCCAGCAAAGGACGGTCGTCTGGATGCACCGGTATTTGACGATACGCGTGCTGGACGTCCGACTTGGCAACGAGAGCCCCTCTCCCTGCCCGGAACACTGCCTCTGTGATTGTGTCCACTGATATGAACTGTAGGGAGCAGACTGTCTGGTCTATCCCGTCATTTACGCTCCGACCCTCCGGGCTGGATAGGTCCAGAATGAGGCGCCACTTTCCTGGTTGGTGGCACTTCGGAATAACCCCGAAGCTGCTTAATTGCAGCTGAGGCAGTGGGGAGGATGGAAACGGACCGAGACACGGGCCGCCCGGCACTCTTGGGCCAGGTACTCGGAGACGACCTCCGGATGCTCGTACGCTGAGTGCATATTCCGGCGGCACGACCGTGGGGCTGATCCCGTCTGGCGGTCGAAGGCAATGCGGAAACCATGGCTTATTCCCTGGATAATGTAGTCGCGAAAATGGCGATCAGGATGGCCCTCTAACGCCTCTGCCCATTCGCCCGCTTTCAGTGGTGTCATTATCACGGATATCTGCCGAGAGCTCTGAGCTTCCTGTACTGGTCTGCGGGAGTCCAGCGCTAACAGTTTTGCAGTCCATGGGTGAGACCCGATGGGTCCAAGATCTACACGAGGGGTAGGCACTCAAATAAGTATCGAGTACACACAGAAATCTAGATCCCTATAGGCCGATCTGCGCAAATATCACACCCGCTGGGTGGAGGATAGTTGAGTGAATGAACGCATGCCCCCTGCTGAGGTGCTACGCCTGCCCCCCCCCTGCTGAGGTAATACGCACAAAACGCACCTGCCATGCGACCCAAAACCCCTTTGACCACAACGTGCAGCTATACACCATGCTTACGCGGCCGCCGAGTGTTGGTAGCTACCAGAGTTTGGGACAAGATCCATTGAAGTAACACATACACATAATACAGAATCATATGAAGCGTATATATTAACGTGCTAACAGGAACAGATAGTAGGTAAGTGCCTCAAACAACAGACGATCTCCCACAAAACATTCCATTTTCTTTGATGTACAGGACCTAGCGGGGAGGTCACCCCCACACACATGGCGATACTTGCATCTGTCCCCAAAGGAGCATGTGCCTCTGGCGTTGAATTGTGAACAGGTATCAACTGGCCACAGATGCCTCTTTGCAGGCGGAGCTTCCCTCGGACCAGTAGCCTTTCGGGAGCCTCTTGACGGTCCAGGCCGATGAGGGCATTCCGAGTCTCCATGGGCCGAACTGTCGCAGTACGTGCAGAGGGTGGCCGGCCTCGCTCTTCCCGTGAAGAACCGGGTGTATAGGTCTGTATCCAGACTGGACCACGACCGATTTCCCGAGGCTGCTTCGTTGATGCGAAAGTGTGTGTCATAGGCCCGCCAGTGCAACCCGTCAAAGTTCTGGCTGGCCCGGATGACAGTTAGGGCGTAGGCCAGTAGCTCCAGCGTCCGCAATGGGTCGGCGGACACCACTGCCGCAGAGTAGACGAGGAAAGCCTGCATCCAGTCAGTGATGCTGGAGATGTTCCGTCTTCGATGGCGAACCACCTCGTACCCTGGCAGCAGTGAAAAACGCGCTACCTGGCCTCCCAGAGCTGAAGAGTGGTCGGCCGCGTTGACTGCTGGCAGCAGGTCGGCGAAATCGACATATTTGCCGCATTTGATCTGTAACAGGAGGTTCTTGGGGATGGTTGGAATGCAGCTGGCCACCAAGACGCGCTCGGTCGCCACTGCGGAAGCCGGGTGAGGCGCACCCAGAAGGGCTTGCATGAGGAAAGATGCCAGCCCGCTGTCGGCAGCGGAGGACGCCAACCCGGATGGATTGACCCCGAGATCGCCCGCCGCTAGCAGGTGACTGATTGGAGTCGTTGACGCTGGCGCCGACGAGGAAGGCGGCAGACCCGGGAAGGAGACGGCACCCCCTCCAACCATCGATGTTACTGGTAGATCCGGGATAACGCTCGGCAGGACGCCCAACGACGCCAGCGGTGTCGATGCTACCATCATGATACAAAGTGAGAATACAAACACAACCGGTATTACCCATCGAGACCCGCTGCAGGCGCCGCGAACGCTGGCCGAGCCATAGCCGCTGCCGCCTGCTGGCGGAATGCATGAACAAGCAACTATAGGCATTGCACAATAGCCCAGATGTAGCTACGCTCGTGTTTGATTGGAATGCCATGTAGAGCTGGATGCCATTGGTGGAACTCCGTGGCTAGGCTAAGCTACGCACGTATCTACCTCCCCCCCTAACTTAGCGTATCTACCTTCAGGCCCAGGTCGCCGCGAGGTCACCGCGAACGCTAGCCGAGCACCGCAGCTGTCGCCTGCTGGCGGAATGCATGAACAAGCAATAGGCACTGCCCCCTAGCCAATATGTAGCTACGCCCGTGTTGGACTGGAATGCCATTGGTGGAACTCCGTGGCTAGGCTAAGCTACGTACGTATGATACCCATCTCCCCCCGGCAACTAGCGGAAAATTATACCTTTAGGCCAAGGCCGCCACGCCTCAGCTGCTGCGGGACGCCGCCGCTGCCAAGACTCCCATAGCATAACACCCAGCTACGCTGGCGGTCAACAACTCACCGGCTGGAGCGGTGGGGGCTGCTGCCACCGGAGCTGCCGCCGAGACAGTAGTAGTTGATGGGGACGGCTCCCCCAGACGTCTGGCCGACTGCATCATGATCTGGAGCACGTGGGAGGCAAGGTCAGCCTGTGCAGCTGACGACCCTGGAGCGACCGTTCCTCCTGCAGGGGCTGCCACCGCCGTGACAGAGACTGTTGACGACGTGGGAGTGGTGGAAGACGACGAGGACGCCATGGCTGAGAACGGGACGGCTGGAATCAGCGAAAAAGAACGAAAGTTCTGGCTGAGAGATTTGTGCGGCGGCGATGCTTTGCTGACTGGATTCAAACTTCGCGCGCTTTTTATGGACGCCACGGCGCGATCCGCTGCAACCGCGCGCTCGTCCGTGCGTGCCGTCGCATCCTGCTGGTGGCCCGCCGCCGCGCCGTGTCGCGACGGCTGCCATATGTCCTCATTCCTGGCCGCTGAACCTGCGCATGTGCGTCGTCCGCGTGGGGCGTGGCCTCCCACGACTACTAACCGGTGCGCGCGTGCGACGTCCGTGTTAACCTACTTACACTGCGTGGAACTTCATGCTATCCCGTGTAAAATACTTCGCGAGTGCGTGCGTAGTCGCGTGTTTTACCGCGCGCAATGTCTTTTGCGGGAACACGCGAAAAATCGTCAAAAAGCGGAGGTAGATTTCGCGCGCGCACGCACGCGCTTCAACCAAATTCCGCGCACACAGCGCGCACGTAGCGCGTTATACACACCGCTTCCTTTGCGTCGAACACGTATAATGCGCAAGCACTACGGTCGTGCGCAAGCGTAGCTACTGTTCAATAGTGATAAGTGAAGGTTCAACAGTGATAGTGGGATCTGGATCTGTATTCCACATCTGGTCCTATGGAAACTTATGACGTAATTGTCGGCACTTTGGATTCAAAGTTTTTTGTTGAAGGTTTATCCACCTTCTTTCTCGACGTGCGTCCACCTCAGCACCATCCAACGGATAGATGTAGTCGACATGGCCTGCAAAAATGGAAGTCTTACTATAATATTTTATATTACCTGTCTCTATCCTTACATCGCATTGCCCACAACCGGAATCCAGTTATTTTATGTCATTCCGAACAGGCCTCATGCAGTTACCATGTGCGAGCTCCTCATTGGAGAAGAGTAGCATCAGCAAAGCTAGTGCTAACTTTTCAGGGTTATTTGTGCTCCTTTCAGCATCTAGGACCTGAGCTTGAGTTGCACTATTGAGTATGACTTTTTGCCGTGCAGGTCCCACTGGGTTGCCAAGGAGAGCTCCTGATGCTGCTGCTGATGCTTCTCCCAATGCTGCAGGTAAATAAGTTGAATCACATTGTGATGTGTGGGAATCAAACATTAATTCCACTAACTATTTGGTAAATCTTGGGGTGGTTCTCTCTCTCTCTCATCCGACTTGCAAGTGTATGTGTGCAAATATGAGAAAATGAGACACCACACATTCAGATCAGTTTACATTCAAGAGTGACACCGTGCAGTAACAAGACAACAGACATACAAACACACCTTCTTCTTCTTAAGAAGGGGTTTTCTAAGGTAGTCTTTAAGGGACGCCATCTCCTTCGTCATTCTCTGGAGTGTCAGGTTCATAGAGGCAAGTGAAGCCTGCATCTGAGAGCTGCACTGCACCATCAGTTCATAGCCCTGTATTAAAAAAAAGAGTATTGTCTAGCAGCCCCATTGTTGTGCTTCCTGTGTGGAACCCACCCAGTGCCACTAATTGGCTGATGCAACAAGTCTAAGCAAACTGCAAACTTTGTTGCATCAGCCATTACTTACCCTACTGGGGAAAAGGCCAGGGTCGGAGAAGGGGTGGGAGTAGGAAGAGCCCATCGAGCCCACTGACTGCACATCATCCTCGTCCCTGTATGTTGATGTACCATAGTACGTACTGTGAACAGGAGTATTGTGCTGGTAGCTCATAAGAAGTGGCCTTCTTGATGGTGGAGTAGGGGAGCTGGACCTCCGTCGTTTAGGTAGTGGGGTTTCAGCTGTCTCTAGTGCAGGGGAAGTGGCTGTGGGGTCAGATGTAAGCACCCCAGGAGATGTGTCCACAGTGAGAGAACCTTCTGCGAGAGAGTTTTCTTTGTGCCTAGTTATCAGACAAAATAGCACCAGATTTTCCAGATCCATTAGGAGTGGAGGATTTATCTGGAGGGCCAGGATCAGCCAGTGGGGGAGCTGTTTCCAGTGAAAGGGAAGTGGCTGGGTGGTCAGATCCAGGAAGATTTAGACACAGAAAAGACAGGAAAAATCCTCACCCCTATCCACAGTGAGAGAACCTTCTGTGAGAGAGTTTTCTTAGTGCCTAGTTATCAGACAGTACACAATGACATCACCAGATGCATTTGGAGTGGTCTCTTCCGAAACATGTGCAGCCTGTATATCAGCCAGCAGGGCTGTGGCTATCTCAGTACTGGCCACCTGCGTGGCCTTGGCCAACTCCTAGTAATGGTAGGAAATACTAGAAATACTGAAGCCTGACCTTCTTCTTAGATTTAAGTCCCTTAGCTGATCTCTAGGAGTACATACACAAATCGCTTATATACATTTAAAGGTGTGCTCTATACACAAACCTTTTTGGGCTTCTCAGTTCTGACCTTCACCTTTTTTGTTGTGACCTTGTTTGGCACTGCATATAAAACCTCTGTAGCAAGCATATGGGGAGATACTAACTTAACACACCTTCATTTCCTTCCATCAGCTCTCCCTCCCGGCATAGCTCCCCATCTTCACCTATCAGACACGGTAAACACACACACACACACACATACCTGCATCAACTCCCTCCTTGTTTTAGGCAGAACTGCAAGCACTGCCTGCAACACAGACCCTCGAGTTATTCTTTCTTACATACCATTACCCGGAGTTCCAGACACTTCTACAAAAAAAACTACGAAAAAAATTAGCAGATTAGTTGGCAACCCAGGGAAGTCACTCACCCCTACCATTCTCGGGCTCTTTCTCCTCTTTCTCCCTCTCTATCTGTGCTGCAAAGCATTCTGTCCGTGTCCCTGGATTTTAAGCTCATTTTATGCCCCACATACCGACACCTGAGCTAACAAGCAAATAAAATTTGGGCTGGAAAGGTACCCTCCTTCAGCCTGCATGACACCCTTGCTCCAGCAACAAATCCATTAGCAGGGCATAGGAGATCAGCTATTTTCGTGTCTATGACAGAATGGTTTTCTTCTTCCCATTCCACCAGAAGATACTCTGGTCAGTTTTATGTCAAGAACAGTCAAACACAACTTGATCAGCTATTTATAAATACCTGGCCGTTTGCTCCTCTGAATAGCATCCAGTCTAACCTTCGCCATCTGCCTGGAGTCGCACGGCCTGCCGCTTCTTCTCTCCTGCTGCTGCTCCACGTGCGTTTTCCCGCTCCCCCGCGCGTTTACGCGTGCGTAAGGCGCGTAAACGCGCGAAGCGTGCTTAATAATGCAGGCGCGTGCGCGCGCGCAAGCGTGCATAGAGCGTGTTCAGTTAGCTCGCAGGGCCATGAGCAGAGAAGAGAGCGAGAACGAGAGCGAGGCCTACATAGCAGTGCTACTAGTTCTACTTCTGCTGATTCAGACATCGAGGAACTGTATGAGTCGTTTGACTTTGAAGATGATGCGTCTCACGCACATGCAGGAGCAGATGAACCCGTACACTCGAGTGCCGATTTCCGAGCCCCCCCTCTCTATAGCGGAGCGCTGGTGACAGCAGCGCAGAGTAACCTACTGCTTTTTCAGTATACCCTCCGCCACAGCTTAACGATGAAAGCCGTCACTGAGCTTCTTCAACTCCTATCTGTTCATCTCCCTAGAGAAGCTCGAATCCCCAAATCAGTCCATACATTAAAGCGTTTTATCCTTGAATCGTTTCGTGATGCTGTGGCTGAACGGCACTTTTATTGTGGTTGTTGTCAGCGTCCGCTTCCATCAGAAGATGCACGATGTTCAGGGCTAGGATGCAGCTTCGGAGATAAACCATCAGTGTTTATTACAGTCCCTAATAGTCAGCAACTCAAGAGGATCATAGAAGGTATGGTGTATGTTGTCTTGTTGGTAGGGTAATTTAAAGGGACGTTTTCATCCCCCAGATCCGCACACATGGTTTGCACTGCAAAAACGCTTTCAACTGAAGCCGCAGAAAGATATAATGACAGATGTGTATGATGGAGATGGCTATGCTTTACATTCCAATTTTTTACCCACCCAGCACACATATCTATCCTGCTAAATACAGATGGTGTTGCCATTTACAGATCTTCAAATGTTAGCATTTGGCCAGTATGGGGTGTGGTAAATGAGCTCCCTCCTACTCTACGGTAATGGCACACACTGCTACATATGCATGTTTTGTGGTCTCACTCTTATTTATAGCTTTCCAAGGCAGCACATGCTTCTACTTTGCACATTTTATGGAAGAAACAAGCCACTAATGAATGTGTTTTTAAGGCCAATAATAGATGAAGTCAATCTTCTTTAAAATGGGGTGTGCATGTATGTAGCATGGCGGTGACATATTTCTTTTTGTGTCTGCAGGTATTACTGTGCAGACACCTGTTGGTACCTTGGAGGCTAGGGTAATTCTTTTGAATTGCTCCGTGGATTTGCCTGCAAGAGCTATGGTTACCAATATGAAACAGTGGAATGGCATTAACGGTTGTCTATACTGTGAGGACAAAGGTACTACTGTTGGTGGAGATCATCTGCACCGTTACTGGGCAGCAAAAGATTCATGTGTAGAGAGGAGCCATACTTCTTTCCTTAGGTGTGCCACAGACACTGTAAGCCTTGGAACAGCAGTAAGTTGTGATGAAAGTTATGACTTTGTTACATGCAGACTCATTCACATGCAGGTGTGTGGGGTAAAAGGGCCCACTGTTCTTGCTCTTCACCCCTGCTTTGATACTGTGTGAGGGGTTGTGATAGATGATCTCCATGGCCTTTATTTGGGTATTACCCTTACTCTTCTGAAGCTTTGGTTTAATAGGGTGCACAAGGGGAAAGCATTTTTTATTGGTGACAAGGTACGTAAGGACTAACTAAAGTCTACCTGAGCCCTAGAAATATTGTCACAAAACACATCCAAAGCTAACACCATTGGAATCCTCTCAACTTCCCATTCTGATAAACATGAAACCTTAGCTATATGTCATCATAAGTAAAGTACCAGTACTTGTATAAACAGTTTACACAATGATTTCCCGGGCTCAGGTGAACACAAATATACTTTAGGTTATTGTAATCCTATCCAAGGTACAGCAGTGTGATGAAAGGTTGCTAAGTATCAAGGTCACTGATTGTATATCAAGAGTTCCCTGAAATAAAAAACTGTTTTTCTCCATTCCTGTGTTCCATGAGATTATGCCAGAAGAATATCTCCACCACTTAGCACTGCTTGTGTGTGCAATTTACATTTACTCGTCTCAGGCCATAACTGTATCAAGAGTTCACCACCCTCTATGGTAAGTGATACATTGAAATGCGAATAATATGTATCATGTGGCATGCATTTAGGTGTGAAAGCTATGTGGTATGCTTCCCGTCGTCGATTTTTGTTGCATTGATTATGTTCCTTCCATACGTGCGCATCGTGCGCATTTGCAATAGCATTTCCGCATTACGGACGAAGTTCAGCAGAGGGAGTGGCGTAGTATAAGAAGCGCCTATGCCTTATTCATTGCCTCTTAGAGCTCTGGGCGCGCTCAACCTACAGTAAATAATGCCCGCTTGTCGGCGTGGGAACGCGCGCGTCCGCGATATCAAACGTAAATTTTTTATGTGGAGAAATGCTACAAAATAAACAAAAAACAAAACAAAACAAAACAAACGAAACAACTAACAGATTAAATGATGCTGTCAATAGAAGGGGGCCAATGGGGAATCGATGGAGCCAAAGAGCGGCATTCCCACGCCAGAGAGAAACAGAGCAGCGCTGGAAGAGGTGACGAATTGAGTCCGCGGGAGAGACCCCTAAACGCTGGCCTAGGAGGCGACCAATTCTGGACAACGAGGTGGTTGTGGCCTCACTCATGCCGCCCAGGGCCTCAAAAGCAAGGGGGATGAAAGAGACCCCAACAGCGCGGCAAGCGGGGGCATGAGCTGACATCTTTCGATGCTCCGCAACAGCGAGGGCATGGCCAGCAGAGGAAGCAGCCCCTTGAAGGGTGAGGGGTTGAAGGGGGGAAATGACGGTCACATCCATAGCAGCTGGTTGACCCCGTTCCCAATTAGGAAGAAGGATGTCAGCAGGGCGGCTCTGTGATCCGGGGATGAGAGAAGGGACCTCCTTTCGCGGAGCCAAAGCAGCGGAGCGGGCGGCATGAAAAATGGAATCACATACAGAGTTGTGCCTAAGGATTCTATCACTGTTCCCCCCGCAACCGACCTGGTGGTCACCAAAGGGGTCAGCAGCTGAGTGGCAAACGCCGCATTTCACCCCCTCCTCAAAAATCGGGACCCCCAACCAATATTGTGGGCAAACCCGGAACTCACGATCCATGAAGTGAAGGCCGAGGGAAGGCCAAGGAACAGCGCTCAGCCAATCACCAGCATGGGGGAGAGAACACGATTGGGCAAGGGCCAGAGAACGGGTGTCAGGGGCGGAGGAGAGAAGAAGGTCGAAAGATTCCTGGTCAATTTCGTATGAGAGGGAGCGCTGCCGGAGGGGGACATCGATGTCCTGTAGAGAGACCCATTCTGGATGCCCAGCTGCGTACGTAAATTGACGTTCCGCGCGGTGATGCGCGGGTGTGGCGCGAACGCGACATTCCCGCTCAATGACGATTTCGCGCGTGTGTGCGCACTTAATCGCAATTCCGCGTTGCGCATCGCGAAGTATTTTACACAGGAAGTGCACACCAGATAACGCACACCCATAACTCCAATTGGTACCCATCCACGTTTCCAATCAACGCCCACCCAAGGGTAACTTTTGCCCCTTAGGTCCTCCAGCCCCAATGCCCTCTTTTAGGGTACCCCTTCGGAATGTTTGGTTTGAAGGTTTTAGGCGTGGGAGCAGGTGGCCTGAATGGGACACTTCCAAGCTTAGGAGCAGCCGTCCTTCTTGCATCCTCTGGGGAAAAGTCAAAGGGCACTGTTCCCCATTGTCCTCTTGAATCCTCTGGGGCAATGTCCTTCAGGGTTCTCTGGGGCAATGTCCTCCACTGTCCTCTGGCCAATGCCCTCCAGTGTCCTCCGGGGCAATCTCTTTCAGTGTCCTCCAAGCGACATCCTACAGTGTCCTCTGGGGCAATGTCCTCCACTGTCCTTTGGGGTAGTGTGGTGTCCTCCGTGACAATGTCCTCCAGTGTCCTCCATGGCAAGATCCTCCCAGGCAATGTCCTGCAGTATCCTCCGGGGCAATGTCCTCCAGTGTCCTCTTCGGTAGTGTGGTGTCCTCTAGTGTCCTCCATGGCAAGATACTCCAGTGTCTTCCTGGCAATGTCCTCCAAGCAATGTCCTCCAGTCCTCCTAGCACTGACCTCCAGTGTCCTCCGGGACAAGGTCCTCCCGTGTCCTCCGGGCAATGTCCTCCAGTGTCCTCAAGGGCAAGGTCCTCCACTGTCCTCCGGTCAGTGTCCTACAGGACAAGGTCCTCCTGTGTCCTCCGGGCAATGTCCTAACTTGTCCTCAACGGGAAGGTCCTCCAGTGTCCTCCAGTGTCCTCCAAGCACTGTCCTCCAGTGTCCTCCCAATTATTCTGTACGTAATCCCCTGTTATTCCCGTAGTCCTCCGTACACTGGATACCCCACCTCGATATATGTATCGTGCATATTCACTGTAAGTCAGTCACCAATAGTCATGATATAAACTGTGATTACTAAACTAATTATCAACACTTCCAAAGAGGCCGTCGTGGAAACTACTTAGCTTATTAAGAATAAGAAGTAAAGAGAGCGAAGGAAAGAGAGCGAATGAGGCACAAGGGGGAGCTCCTCGAGGAACTGGAGTCTCTATTGAAGAGGTCGAACCTCATAAGAAGAGCAGAAGATGGTACAAACTAACAGACTTACCACAACCTCTCACCTTCCCATCAGCCACAATATGTGGTGATCAGTTGAATGTGATAGGAGATGATCCTAATGGCGACTCGTGTTCTCTTGCAGCCCTACCATACCTAAAATAAAACGCAGCCTAAAATAAAACGCTGTTCAATATACTGATCATTCTACTGCCGTAGAAATGAGCAGAAGAAGTGTCCTCCAGGCAATGTCCTCCCGTGTCCTCTGGAGGACATTGCCGTCTGTGTCCTCGACAGTGTCCTCCATCATGATGTCCTCTAGTGTCCTCTCCAGTATACTTTCAAACTTGGTTAGATTGAGACGGCACTGTAAGAGGGCTTGAACCAGGCCATTTGGTGACCAGAATGTGTGCAATTCCCAAATGGAAAAGGTCCTCAAGCAAAACTCTGAAACAGGTGCCGAAACAATCATGTTGGTTGGAAAGAGTAGGACTAGGTGAACCTCAGGCCGGTCGAATTGCAGGAAAATAAAAGCCGGGTCTAAAGTTATCGCAGTTTGAAATTTCCAAAAATTGGGCAAGCCAGAGTTCTATTTTTGTAGAGGTCAAAGGTCAAAACAGGGTTGAATACTTCAAGCCTTCACCCACACAACTGTGTTGTTGTTTACAAGTATGACCAGTCTCTTCGGGTGACAGATATCTACATTCTTAACAAATTTCATCACTGTATGTTATTTCGTTTTGTGTTTATCTGAAGAAGAAGGAGAAGAAAGAGGAGAAGATGAACAAAACTCCCTATCATAGCCCCATACATCTATGATGCTAGTTACCATGCCAATCCCGTATATACTAGGTACTACCGTACTTAGTGATAAAGTAATGGTACTTTTAGTCCTACCGATTAGGGCTAAATTGATCTAGTGAACAGAAGGGCTAGGGTTAGGTAGATGCATCTTTCCTCTATCCAACAGAAAAGACCCCACCCCCTCAGGATTAAATATGACAGAGTTGCATTTGATGTCTAGCCCCAAACTGAACCCCCTGTAGTAATATATGAAGCTCAATATGGTCAGGAAGTGACAGGGAACATTATGCGCGTGGACCGTAAGTTTTGATGTCCAGGGTAGTAGGCCTCGATACTTCTAAGTAGGGCTAGGGCTATGACTTAGGTCCTCGATACTTGGACTAAACAGGGGTAGGGCATCGATTTTTAAGTGTTGGAAGTAGGGCTAGGGCTAGGGTATAGATACTTAAGTGTTGGACTAAGTAGGGCTAGGGCTTATACTTAAGTGTTGGACTAAGTAGGGCTATGGCTTAGGTCCTCGATACATGGACTAAACAGGGCTAGGGCATCGATTTTTAAGTGTTTGACTAAGTAGGGGTAGGGCTATGGCATTGATATTTATGTTTAACTAACTAGGGCTAGGGCATCGAGTGTTGGACTAGGGTAGTAGGGCTATGGCTACGGCATCGGTACTTAAGTGTTGGACTAAGTAGGGCTAGGGCATCGATACTTAAGTGTTCGACTAAGTAGGGCTTAGGGCCTCAATACTTAATTGTTGGACTAGGGCTTAGGTCATCGATACTTAAGTGTTGGACTAAGTAGGGCTAGAGCATCGATACTTAGCGGACGACGTGCGCATGCGCGAAATTTATTGCACGGTTGGCTGTTTTTTCTGCGAGTAGTGGGGAAGACGCTTCATGTGATTCTCTCGGGAGTTTGTTGCCTTATAATTGCAGATGCAGATCGAGAGAGAGGTGACAGTAATACGTGCATGAATGTGTATGTTCGCTGTGTAAAGCGGCCCGTTTTGAAGACTAAAGCTTTGACCCCTGACCTTTTCTTTTAGGAGCAGCTGGCTCACAAAATAGAGTACATAATAAGTTCAGAAAAGGCTGTATGGACAGTAGATGAGATCTAAATACTCAAAACAGCAGTAATACGGAAGCGTGTGTGAGAGAAAATAGGCTATTGCGATGTAGTGTGTACTTCTGCGGTGCACAGCACAGTTTTCTCTCTAGTAGAGGCCATATTTCGACATCTAGGCTTAGCACAGTCATACAAGAGTTCTTGCATGTGTCCTAAATATCTATACCTACGCTACTCTGACGACTTTACTCTTTTGCCGTCTCTTGCAGGTGGATACAAGACATGGAAGTCAGTTGGAGCAAGAAAGCGCTCAACTACTGTCACAAATGCTCGTAATCAGTCTTCTAAGCTTATTTCCTAGCCATTAGCTAGAGCCTTTGTATCACTATACCGCATGTATAACATCGTGTTTGTGTGTATAAACGCGGGTTGTTTGCGTTCTTTTGGCAGCCACAAGAATGCCGCCCACAGGCGCTAGAGTACTCCAGAGGGTTTCCCAGTTGTAGTTGGGTGTAGCCTTGAGGCGTGGCTGGCTGCTATTTCCCAAAGAGACGCGCGAGAGCTAAGTAAATGCAAAGCGTTTGCTTGTCACAGCGTCTGTGACATCCGTCCGTTTGCCGGGGTAATTCCTGTCACATCCGTCCGCAATGAGTTAAGTGTTGGACTTAGTAGGGATAGGGCTAGTGCTGAATTAAGTCCCGAAATTGCAAAATGGTGTGGGGTGAATGTGGTGATGTAATGACATCATTGCTTTGCTCACTACCTCTCAGGGGTGTGGCTATCATTTTGGACACGGGCAAATTTGTTACGGTTTCTTTTGCTCCCTTTTGTGCTGAAAATGCCATTTCCAGGGTCGTGGCTGACTGGACTGAATTAGGGACCCAGCAGTGTCCCTACATTTCTTTCTGGCTTAAGGTGACATCAGAACATCTATGGGATGATCAACTTCCGCCTAGAAGGCTAGGCAATCGTTTGGGACAGGCAACCTCACATTGAAGCGCAGAGGTTAACCCCAGAGTTGGATGGGGTTTGTTTAGCAAATCTAGGGAGAGAGTATCCCAGGCTTCACACTGAAGCACAGAGGTCAACCTCAGGGTTAGAGCTGATATCTGAATTTAGGACAGTGTCCTTTCTCGCTTGAGGTGACGCGTAATGACGACTCTGGAGATGATAATTGCCATTGAAGAAATACCAGCTAGTGAAAGGCCTAATGTAACGTCAATACGACTGGAAAGGGAAGACTATTGGTGTAGGGCACTGTGTACCTACTATCCCTATGGGCTAAATGACAATGTGAGAGGTGTGGGTAATATATCCAAACAGCCTGGATTGGTAGTGAACGCATTATTTAATAGAAGGTATAGGAAGTTTAGGAAGAGAAAGCACCGTAGATATAGAAAGAAGCTAAATTTAAATGATCTAACTTCTAGTGTTGAGAATTGTTTACATAGTTATAAGTCTGTTAGGAGTGTGAAATGGATGGGAGTATTATGGAATGTTTTCCAATGTTGGAGGCAGACACACGATGTACCTGATCGCATTGCTGTTTTAATGAAGGATTTGATTGCTTTCAGGAGGAGAGCCTTGCACATAGGAGAATGTAATGTAGATGAAACTTCTAGAAATGCATCAGGGTATATGAGCGTTCTCTATCATAACAAGGGTATTGACATGGTCAATCTCCCTAGAATATTGAACAGCAAGTATGCAGTGCCTAACGTTGTACATAATGCAACGCCTCCCATAGTGAGCTTTAAATGCACTAAAACTATTGCTGGAAAGATTTTCAATCAGAAGAAGGTAGTTGAGGGGCTAGATTTTGATATGGGTACTAGAGATATGTGTAATACGTGTAAGTATAGGTTATACGATGGCGGCGCGTGGTTTACTGGTTTTACACGAGTGGGCAGTTTTGATAGGGCACGAGGGTGCAGCCCGAGTGGTCTATCAAAACTGAAGCCACGAGTGTGCAACCAGTAAACCACAAGCAAAGCCATCGTATAATGTGTTTGTATGATGGCTGGGCTGTGCCTGTGTCGATAGTATGAGTGGTAACATTTGTCCGTCCAACATCATTTGGCCCTTCTGCAAATACATCTGCATAGGAGGGAGAACAATTAATCACGCTGTGTTATCCTTGGACTAGGCTGGAGAGGACGTCCAACTTTCTCCGGGATATGTCTTGCTCGATAGGCTCTTCCTTTTCCCTTATCTGGTGTATTGCTTGGCTCTCAATTGGTTCCAACACTGCCAGCTGGGTCCCCTTGTGTAAAATAGCCATCTGGGTTGAGGGATTTATCAGTCGAAGGGGCACACCCTTCTCGGTTGTTGAAACCAGTGCCCTTGCGACTCTAACTGACAAGCACTTTTGTGCTGTCTGTTCTAGAAGATAGTCCCCACATAGAGCAGATGGAACATGCCCCATAATTTCCAACTCACAGGAAGGGGGGATGTGGAGATCTTCCGCTAGTGACACTGGCATAGTTTCGATTCTTTGTGCAGCGACGGGCGCGAGTGGAATCGTCACGTCTGGTAATGTTAGCACTCCCGCTCGGAAATTCAACGTCCCATGGTGGGTCACCAGGAACTCCAGGCCCAGGATAGCCTCAACTGTCAGACTCTCCGCGATAGTGAATCGCACTTCGGACTTGCAACCCCCGAAGTCGACCAGTAGTGTGGCGCATCCGTGCAGCTTTAGCAGCGACCCGTTCACGCTAACAAGAGTCTTCTCCGGGACAGACAGCGGAGTTTGTGAATTTGTCACGCGGTCGGCGTAGTCCTTCCTTAGTAGGTTGACGGCAGCTCCTGTGTCGGCCACGAATGAGACAGTCTGTGGTCCAATCCGGCCGCGGATATGGAAAGCGGAGGGAATCGGTGTATAGTCGGCCTTTGGTATATCACCCTCGGTAGCCTTGCCACTGGCGCCGAGGGTTGCTAGTTTCCCTGGGTCCGTGGCGAAGGGCATGGCGCTGGGCAATTTCGAGCCAGTTCCCTGCAGCGGTAACACCTCCGGAGGCCTTGTCATGAATTAGGACGCCGGGCATCGCCCCGGTATGGAGATCCCCCCTGTCTTTGTCACCGGGTATCAGAGAGGGCCGACTCCAGCTTCTCCATTCGCGTGACCAACTGTTGCACGGCGTCGGTAAAATGTTCGCTTGTCGGAGTGTTGCGGTAGGTCGGGCGGCGTTCGTTCGTTCCAGGGTTGCGGTAGTTCACGCCCACGACTGGGAGTTCGGTTGGGTGTATGCGGGGTTGCACGCCTTCGCCTCCTGCTATTGTAGGAGCTCGCTTGGCTAGACTCAGGTGCACTTGCATCTCGAGGGTGGCGGTGACTGCCTCGTCGATACTCGCTGGCTGTTTCTGCCAAACGCTGAACGCCAGCTGTGGGTCGGTGGGCTGTGTCAGGAATCAATCCACTGCTAGTCTCTCCCGGGCGGTGGCTTCCATGTCAGGAAACGCTTTGTCGATCAAGGACTTTAGGTCTTCTCCAAAGCTCGCCCAGTCCTCCGAGGGGCGTACGTGGAACTCTGCCGCGTACAGTCCCCGCTTGCTCTCTGGGTCGAAGTGGCGGCACACGGCCTCCCACAGGGCAGTGTAGGATTGCGTCGTCTCTTCCGACAGACTCCGTAGGGCAATTTGCGCTCGACCCACAAGGCGAACTGCGAGCCACTGGGCCTGCTGGTCTTCGCTCCACTCGTTCAGTGCGGCGGCATGTTCGAAGTGCTCGATCCAGGCGTCGAACGGCCCAACGCCGGAATAGGTCTCTGGGGTTACGATCGGGTGTGTTGCCATCTCCTTGTCGTCTGCTCGATCAGCGATCCTGCCGACTACGCCAGTGTGACAGTGTGACGCCCGTGCTTCAGCGCTACGACAGGGGTTCAGTACTGGGCAACACACTCTCTAGCTGGGTGAATGGTCTAGCTTATATACAGTGTGTGGTGATTGGGCTTGTGGGTGAGGTGATAACAGTGGTAGTCTGTATACTTGGTGCCGATGAGTCATCTAGACAGCGTTCGTGTTACAGTATAGAACATTGAAGTACGCCTTTGCATAGGCAAAAAAAGAGTCAAGGTCATCTGTAACCTTCTTACCAATCTCCAGTGGCCCTTTGCACAGCGTCCCTTAGTCACTCTTCTCTGTCAAAAAGTATCGCTGCGCGTGGCGTACGCAGCGATTTCTAAGGGCTTAGTATACGGATGCGTATATGGAAAAATGTCGCAATGTGCGTTACGCGCCAAAAAATCTGCGGTCGTCAAATTTTAAAAGTAGCTCGAACTCCGTAAAAGAACGGGCTATGGCCATCAAATTTTCCAAGTACACGCGGACAGAGCTGCTGGTGCAAGATCACAAAGAATCTCAAAAATTTAATTTGCCGACTAATGCCACGTTTTCACGTGGACGGTCACATATGTGAGTTAGCTTAGAGTCCCAGTATAGGATGTGGAAGGAGACAACCGAAGAGCACCTCCTGGTATCGTGTGGGCAACAGTAACCGTTCTACTTCCGGAGATGCTCCAGCCTACAGAGAAGGACTAAAAAGGTTTCTGATCCTCTGTGAGCATAATATGTGATGTGTAAGATATCGGGTGACAGGAAAAAGTTACGAGGTGGGCTACGGCTAGGGCATCGATTATTAAGTGCTGGATTAGGGCATCGATATTTAAATGTTGGACTAAGGCATCGATATTTAAGTGTTGGACTAGGGCATCGATATTTAAATGTTGGACCAAGTAGGGCTAGGGCATCAATACTTAAGTGTTGGACTAGGGCTAGGGCATCGATACTTAAGTGTTGGATTTAGGGCTTAGGCCAGTATAAGTAATCAGGGCTAGGGGCTACGGCCACGTAACTTGAATAATAGCTACAAGATTCGTAGGTAAAAGACAAGTATGGCATCTCCTAACTTAATTAGTAGCCATTTTGCCTGAAGCTAGGGCTTGGATATTGAGGGCTAGGGCTAGGGCTAAATTGATACTTACGTCTTAGAGCCATTATTGCTAGGGCTAAGGCTGCTTGAGTATCTTAGGGCTAGGGACAAAAGGCCTGAGCTAGAGTTGGATAAATAATGGGCAATTGTGGACGACGTGACGCGCTCATGCGCGACATTATTTGCAAGGTCGACGGTTTTTCTGTGTGATTCTCTCGTGAGTTTGTTGCCTTACAGGCCATATTTCGACATCTAGGCCACTTGCATGTGTCCAAAATATGTATAAATATGCTACCCGTATGCTACCCGTACGTGTTTTCTCTTGCCCTCCCTTGCAAGACCTGGAAGTCAGTTGGAGCATCAAAGTGCTTAACTACAGTCACAACTGCTTCTTCTAAGGTTACTTTCTAGCCTTAAATAGCATTAGCTAAAGTCTTTGTATCACTATACTTATTGTGTTTGCAGCCACAAATTGCCGCCCAAAGGCGCAAAGGTAGTCCAGGGGGGGTTTCCCAGTTGTAGGTGGGTGTAGCCTTCAGGCGTGGCTGGCTGGTATTGCTGAAAGAGGGCTGTGCGAGCTAAGTAAACACAACCTGTTTGGTTGCGTCTGTGACATCCGTCTGTATGGCAGGGTAATTGCTGTCACATACTACGCTATGACATCCGTCCGCAATGACATGTTTACTTAAGTAGTGTAGGAATTAGTAACAAGCTAGGCTTTGGCTAGGTTCTGGCATAGGGCTAGGTCTAGGCATCACATTATTAGGGCTACAGATAGAGCCCCAATGTCCTCTGCATAGGAAGAAAGTTGTACGTATGAGGTTTAAGCATACGAGTCATTGTTACACTTTTAAATCTACAAGTTGGGCAAATAGGGCTGAGCGTCCTCTGGGACAGTGTTTCCGTCATAAACGGTAGGACTAGGGCTGATAGTCCTTTGGGGCAATGTCCTCCGGGTGCTCGGCTATACGGCTATGTGCTGTTGTCAGTTCGAGTAGGAATAGCCAATAGCTATCGATATGAGTGCAAACAATAGGATGAGTGGGGTACATCATGAGTGGTGTGAAACAAAGAATTGCGGTGATGGATTAGCCAATAGCTAATTTGAAACAAAGAATTGCCAATTATGAATATATAGCCAATAGCTAAGGGTGTGGATGGTCAGGGTCTTGGAGGTGGTGGGATCGTTGGTGGTTGAAGACCCACTGTCGAAGAAGAGGGGGAGGGCCCTCATCCCACTGGACCTCCTGGATGGGTTGGGGAGCTTCAGTTTTACGGCCTCCAGTGGGACCGTATCTTCTTCCTTGCAGTTAGGGCGGCCGTGGCCCTGTCCATTTTGTGCACCTTGACGAGGGCAAATCAGGGCTTAGGGAAAACTTCCAACTGTATTAGGGCTTAGCCCTAAGTAGGGTTAGGGCTAGGGGGGGCTCCTGTCATTGTCCTCTAGTTGTGTTTTTTTTGTCCTCTGAAGCCACCGTTATGTTGGCTGTATTCAATTGTAACTTACCTGTAAGTGACTTGAATTGTTCCCATAGTTTTTATGATACAGATCAAAGACCTGTGGCAATTTCTTTGCCTTTCTATTCAGTGTTTTGATGTGATGTTTCATATACACTCTGCAGGTTCCCTCATTTCTAGAGACGTTTCTACTGTACTGGTGGAGAGAAAAAATCATCACAGCGGTGGTGTTCTATCATCATAATGAACCGGTGTGTGTCGTTTGTTTTATGTTATTGCGTTTCTATTGTTTCTCTCTATCAACTCACCTTCACCACACTGTACACTTCTAATAAGTGTTCACCCAGCCAGTATCGCACATTACCTTCTTTCGTGGTGATTTTGGTGGCAGTAGGCAATTGTAACATACATATGTACACATGTATGTGACTTAGTATAGGTTCCTATGCATTCTCTACATGATTGATGATTGAAGGCCTGTGATAATTTCTGCACTTTACCTTTCTATTCACTCACAGTGTGTTTGTTGATGTGATGTTTCATATACACTCTGCAAATCATCGCTGTACTAGTGGTCTTCTTCATCATTGAACAGTGGTTTGTTGTTTATTGCATTTCTATTGTCTCTGGTTCCATCAACTCACCTTCACCATGCTGATGCACACTTTTTCGTTATGTTGGCTGTAGTCAATTGTAACTTACTGGTAAGTGACTTGAATTGTTCCCATAGTTTCATGATACAGATCAAAGACCAGAGATGGTTCCTGGTTTTTATTACTGTGGGTCACACTTATGTTATGTGATTCTCAGTCCAGCACAGACATTGTCCTCTATTTGTGGAACTTCAAAATGTGTCCTTAATTGACAGGTTTTTTTCTATTGTGTCGTTTATTCAGTGTCCTTTACAAGAGGTTCTACTCTATCCAAGTAACGTATGGCAGGGTTAATTTGGCGACTAGTTGGGCGATTTCGCACATTGGCATGGCATAATTAAAGAGCAGAAGTATGAGCAAAATTATAATCACTGCAAACCTTTCCCGCTTTATTGGGGAGAGACAGATATTATGTAGGGGGAAAGCACCTTTATGCTTGGATATCACTAAGTACGGTAGTACTTAGTATATAGGGATGGGCATGGTACCTACAGCATCATAAATGTGTGGCGTATAACTCTCGACTCAAAGATTCATGAACTCTCTCTGCACATGCGCAGTACACATTATAGTATAAGTGATAGGGTGATACATGAGACGCATGCGTAAATGTGTGAGGCCATGCAGATAGTAATGGTGAGGATATTAGTTTGCTACATTACTCTCCCCCGTCGGGAAAGTTCGCCCTCGAACTTGGTCACATGTATCTGTCTGGAGGTCGCACCTCTCGTCTAGGACGTCGGTTCCTCTGAGTCCCTTGATCAAGACCTTCCATCCCACCCCGGGTGTGTCCTTTCCTCTGAATTGCTTCTGAATGCTGGGTTTGTGTAGTGCTCTGAGTAGCCCCCACTCCGCGAGTAGGTTTCCCACTTGAATGTACACCCATCGGATGACTTCTCCATTCTGACCCTGTCCCTCACACTTGGGCTCTTGTGGTGACACCGATGTAGGCTGCGGTCCATCAGCAACATGCCCTCCATGCTCTAGGGCAGTAATAGAACCATCCACTCTCTTCGGCAAAACCCTTGCACTTCCCTGTGGTCCCAACTGGTCTGCTGTCTCCGAAGCACTGTACTGCTGAGGTGTGGAGGTGAAAGTATCTACCGGCTCCCCTTCGTCTTGCACTGAGGCCTGGTCTTGCAGAACGCAACCATCGAGAACTGCCGTGGGATGACAGACTGTTGCAGCTGCAGTTGGGAGTGCACTACTGAGATCGTCCACCGTCTCATCTTCATCTCCAGACTGGTTTCGACTGCCAGCGGTGCACGTGGATGTCTGCTCATCAATAGTACTTGGGGGTGGAGTACTGTCTGCATTTCCGGGTGTCGGCGCCCCGACACTTCTCTGTTCCCTTGTAGTTGCCGAAGAGTTGGCTAAAGGTTGACTCTGTTTTCCCGCCGATACTGGAACAGTCGGTCTGGCTGAAAGTAGCTGGTCAACCCAGCGAGGGGGTCGTCCTGGGCCCCTTCTCCCACTCCCGTACCAGTAGTATCCTGCGGGGAATTCGGCTGGGCAGGGACAAATACGACTCTGGTGGACATGTATATGATCGTGTTGAGGAAAATACACCTTCGTGCAAATGACAGTTGGGTCCTCCCTCGAGATGATTCTATATGGTCCGTGCCAGGGCTTTGAGAGTTTTCTGTTCTTTCCTGACTCTTCATGAGGGAAGTATATTAGGACCCAGTCGCCCACCTTGAAGCGTACATCCCTCGCCTGTCGGTCGTAGTGATTCTTGTACTTTGCTTGGGCTCGTCTAATAGCCTCGGTGGCAAGTTGTCTGGCGGACCCCAAGGACAGCATTAGTTCCTCCCGGTAATCCTCAATCGTTGTCGACGGCTCTGTGATAGCTGGGAGGTACGCTGCCTCAGTGGGAGATCTACAGTCGATTCCAAACAAAAGAAACGATGGTTTTTCCCCCGTTGACGTGTGTGGTGTATTTCTATACGCCCATAGCACTCCCGGCAAGAACTGGTCCCACTGTTTCCCAAACCGGGCTGCATGTTTCCGGAGAATCTGTTTCAGGGTCCGGTTAAACCGCTCCACCGCTCCGTCACACTGCGGATGGTAGGAGGTAGTATTCAACTTAGTGATCCCTAACATTTTGCATAGGTCCAGTATCAGATGGGACAACAGGTTAGTCCCGCGATCGGATAAGAGTGACTCAGGGACCCCAAACCATGGTATAACTTCTTCGGCCAGCAGAAGGGCGATTCGGGCAGTCTTCTGATCGGGGACAGGAAACACAAATGGCCACTTCGTGAAGAGATCTTGCACAACAACGACATGTCGGTTTCCCCTCTCTGTCACTGGAAGGTCCATGACATCAATCCCTAAGATCTGGAAGGGTCGCTGCACTGGTATGGGGTGCAATGGTGGCTTAGTCCTTCGTCCAACACCCGTCGTGATAGCACATTCTGGACACGCTTGAGCAACCCTGCACGCATCTGCGAAACATGTGTTCCCACCACCAGTTAGTCGCCAGGGTATTAAACATCCTCTGCCCCGAGAAATGTCCTCCGAACGGTCCTGAGTGTGTCTCCTTGAGTAAACGTTCCTGGAGGGACTTGGGCGCCACAGCTCGCCTACGGTTAGTTCGCTTCGGATCAATGTAATAGACGACATCATCAACTACTGCAAACAGCGATTGTTGTAGGGCCATCTTACGTGCTCTGGTGGGGTCAATCGGCAAAGAGCCATGCTGAATGAACTGCTTCAACTCACTTATTCGTTCATCACGCTTTTGCTCTGCTACCAACATCGGCGCAATAGTAGGTTGCAAATGTGGTGCTGAGTTGTCGCTAGTAGAAGGGGAAAGTTGTCGCTCCGCTTCCATCGTATACACCCGCAATTGTGTCCCCCTCTCATCTTCTCCGCCAGTCTGTAGATGCTCCATGTCAGGAGAAATTCTCTCCACCACACTATAACTCCGCTCGGGGGCAGTTTCCGTGTTCTCCTTACACCCTGGCGTCTGTGTCGGACTACCCGTAGTAGCTCCATCCTGGGGACTGTCTGAGGTACATGAGGCAGATTCCTGTCCACCCTTGGCAACTTCACCTCCCAACCATTCACCTTCACTCGACAACTCACTTCCCTGGAACTGTCGGTCTGTAATCCCTCCTTCGTGGCTTCCCTCATGGAAACAAGTGGCTTCCTGAGATTGGTCGAATCTGTCTCCTCCTCCTTGAAGGATGGTGGGGGGACTCTGGAGGGTGTCGTGGGTGTGTTCGTCGTGATGGGCCGCGTTTTCGGTGTACTGAGAGAGGAGAGCTCCATCTGTGCATCCTCGCGGAGGTGGCTGCTCGTGGACTGTAGGAGATTGCGGAAGGTGATTGAGAATGACTGATGTGTCTGGGAAGTCGTGGAGTCCGTCGCCGAAGCTCCTTGGGGTGGCACGCTGACTTGGATGGTGGCTCTGAGGCGTCTCGCCTTGGAGTTGGTCGGGGTAGCTAATGGAGGCAGGCATACCCGCTCCATCCTGCAGGCTGGTGACGATGTTAGAGATCTGGGCTTCGGCTTCTGCTATGCCCACCTCTGGTGCAGGAAGAACTGGTGCACGGGAGAGGGCATCCGCATTCTTGTTCTCCTTGCCTGCCCGGTACTTGATGGACACACTCTTCAATCCCCGGCCATACACCTTGGTCCACCATCTGGCGTGTTTAGCCATTGGGTTGTCAGATTCCAAAACTGCCCTGACGGCTGTGTGGTCCGTGAATATGGTGAGGGAGTTCCCGTATAGATAGTGATGGAAATGGGACACCCCCCACACAACTGCCAACGTTTCCAATTCAGTGACGGCATATTTCTTCTCGGCAGCGTTGAGAGCCCGACTCGCATAGGCTATGGGGTGCAGCTTCTGGTCAGCTTGAAACTGGCATAATACGACTCCTAGACCAAGTACCGATGCGTCGGTTTCCATGTAGAAGTCCAGTTTGAAGTCCGGATATGCCAATACTGGTGCTGTTGTCAATCTTTTCTTGAGCTCCACGAATGCTCCCTCCTGTTCTGCACCCCAGTGGAACGGCACACCTTTGCAAGTGAGGTCGTGCAGGGGTTGGGCGATCCTAGCGAAATTGTGAATAAATCGTCGATAGTAGGAGGCAAGCCCCAGAAATCTTCGTGTCTCCTGAACTGTCTGTGGCACAGGGAACAGGTCTACTGCCTCCACCAGACGAGGGCTGGTCTTTAGACCCTCGCGTGACACCGTATGACCGAGGTACTCAAGCTCCTGCCGGACAAATTTGCATTTCGACGGCTTGAGCATCAGGCCAACTTCAACAATTCTCTCAATAACTCGCCTTAGATGGTGTAGATGTTCTTGGAGTGTTCTGGAAAACACCAAAATGTCGTCAATATACACTGACACAAACTCTGGTCCTTCCTCAGGATTGAGCTGGGAGATAACTTGCTGCATCAGTCGTTGAAATACAGCAGGGGCGTTCATGAGCCCAAAGGGCATCACACGGAATTCGTATAGCCCGTACGAGTGATAAAGGCCGTCTTCTCTTGCGACCCAGGGTGCATTCGGATCTGCCAGTATCCCGATGCCAAATCAATACTGGAGAAATACTTGGTCTGGCCAAGCTGATCCAACAAGTCCTCTATCCGAGGGAGTGGGTATGTGTCTGGTTTCGTCACGGCATTCAGTCTCCTGTAGTCCACGCAAAACCGATGTGAGCCGTCACGCTTCCGCACAAGCACCACTGGACTGGCCCATGGAGATTTTGATTGCTGAATCACTCCACTCCCCTGCATGGTGCGTAGTTTTCTGGCTACTTCTTGGCGCACAGAAAAGGGCATCCTCCTCACTCGTTGCTTGATGGGATGGGTATCTCCCGTATCAATGTCCATGTAGACGAGATCAGTCTCTCCTCGCTCACCCTCCTCTAGGCAGAAGGCTTGATGGTGCGCAGTGATGAAGTCTTGGAAGGTCTTTCTCTCTTCTGGTGGCAGATCTAACTCTCCGATTGCTTCCCTCAGCTTCTCTCGTCGAGAGTCTTCCCGCGCTGGGGTTGTACCAGGGTCCACGGTAGCTGAGAGTACCTTCACTCCCCCGGTGAGTTGCTCCACTTCGATCACTGCTGCCCCTGTAACGCCGCCCAGGATCGCTCCGGCTTCAATAACTTGAGTGAATCCTGACTTGTTGGACATCGGGACATGAAGAGTTCCATTGCTGTCTTGTTCCAGTAGGGCGTCGTCCAGGTGAATACCGAACACTTGTTCAGAGTTTCCTTCAGGCTGGAAGATGATCGGGCTAGGGGGTAGGGCTGCCTCCGCCTTGATCTCGGCCATTACCCACTTGTTAGCTGGGATCCGAGTGGTTTGGATGAGATGTACACGGACCATGGGCACAACAGCATCTGGCGTTTGGATTTCTCCTTTGACAGTTTGCGGCACGAGCACATCTTGACTACGAGGTCCTGGGGCGTCCGTCGCCATTGTGGCGGGATCCCCCCCCCCTTGGAGGTTGTGCTTGGGTAGTGTGTGCCTCCACTTTCTGCTGGATTGCTCGAGGAAGTCCCGTGCTGCTGACCGACCTGTCCTGACTTCTTGTGCTGCTTTGCTAGACCTTAGTCTTCCTGACGTCCGTGTCATTGAGTATCTTTGCCGGTGGTGCTTCCAGTTTGCTATCGCTGCTGTTGGCTTGTGTACTGTCCTTTTCTGCTTTGATACCATCTCCACCCTCACCCAGTTTCCTTGAATTCCCCTCGCTCTTCTTTTCTGTTTGGCGATCCTGTCTGATTCCATTCTTGTTTTGTTGACCATGCACTTGCTGAGTCGGTTCCGGCCCTGGGCTAGAGTTAGTTTGGCTAGGCGAACAGGTATCCGTGTTTGGAGACCTCTCGCTCTCTCCCTTTGGTCGGCAGCTCCTCCCAGGGGTCAGGATTGAAGGGTGGTAGGTGATGATTTGCAACTGTCTACAGACACCCTCTCCAGTAAGAGTTGGGTAGGGCATCGGCCTTCACATACACCGGTGTCTTCATTGTTCTATCACCAAAGCTTACGTCCAAGTCGATTCGCCCATGCAGCACAAATGAACGTCCATCGTAAGTCCTGGGGAACTTTTCCGGGACCTGAAATTGGCTTTTACGTAATCGTGCGACTGCCGCTACTTTGCGAAACAGTTCTGCTCCGATGATTGTAATTTCAGACCCGCTGTCAATAATACCGCGAGCCGGAACTCCCTGTAGCTGTCTACTGCCCCTGTCGGTAACACGAACTTGGTGTACTTCTGCATCATCCTCGGGGTCTGAAAACAGACAACTCAACAGGCCCTGAGTTTCTTCCAATTCCTTGGTCTGGTCACTCGTGCCGTCAGTCGCTTTAACCTGGCCAGTTGTCACCCCAGGTCGTGGTGGGCCGGTGGCGTTAGTATCACTCGGGTTCCGGCAATCCCATGCAAAGTGTCCATGGAGTAGGGTGTCCCTTGTCTCATCGGACATCCCCTCATGGCCATAGGCTCGACGGAACAACTGTTCCAGACGGCGTATGTAGTCTGACACCGACTCGCCATCCCGTTGCGCCGCGTGACGGAAATCTTGGGCCGCCACAACTCTGCTTCCAGGGGTCAAGTCGGTTGCGCATGGTTTGAATCGCCGGCGGGCATGGAGTCCTTCTCGGTAGTCCTGAGCAGTGTCCACTCCTGTAAGGCTCGGCCACGGAAGTGCCCAGCTAACTGAATAAGAGTTTCCTGGTCTGACCATTCAGCGGCCCGTTGCAACGCTGGTAGCCAGTCTTCGAATGTGATCTCTTCTCTCTCGCCATTCGGCGCACCACCACCGCTGCCGCCGCCGCCCCGCCCACCGGGACTTTCGTCTTCTCCGTCAGCTGCTTCGCCGTCGCCGTCGCCGTCGCCGTCTTCTCCGCCACTCCCCAGCTCCTCTCCGTTTCCTTCTCCGCTCGGTGGTACTTCCAGGAACACCCCATCTTCATCCAAGAGCTTGATAAACGGACCTCGCGCCGTTTCCACCACCGCGACCTGAACGTTCCTCGGCTCCCGGTCTTCCGCGAGTTTTCCTTCTACCATCTGTCGAGAGTCCGCCAACGGTGCTCTAGGCAACCCTAATCCAGTTGCTATCCACACCACAAGACTCGCTGTTAAGCGTCCAGAGTTCAATGGAAAAATAGTCTGGCCACATGTCTCTTCCTCGCCAGCTGTGTCGTTACCGTCGCTCGACATCGCCCCTTTTTGGCGTATACCGGTGAAGGTAGGTCGAATTCGGGTTCTTGCACTAACTCAGGCTCGTAGGCCACGTCTTCCAGTCGAACGTGCCAAGTCTCGGTGGGACCTCCAATGTGGCGTATAAGTCTCGACTCAAAGATTCATGAACTCTCTCTGCACATGCGCAGTACACATTATAGTATAAGTGATAGGGTGATACATGAGATGCATGCGTAAATGTGTGAGGCCATGCAGATAGTAATGGTGAGGATATTAGTTTGCTACAAATGTATGGGACTACGATAGGGAGTTTTGTTCATCATCTTGTTATTCTTCAACCAGCATAACTCAAAAACCAAGAGAGATAAGATAAAGTCATGAAAGTTTGTAGGAATGTACATATCCATAACCACATGTGCAACGTCATACTTTTTTGTTTGTATACAATGTTGTTTACTGTAAAACAACAAAAAAAATTGCCCCAGGCAATACATATTTATAATGGGCATGGATGTGTCAGTGTAACTCACAATTGGAGAGTGTCCTTGGTTCTAGGGCATCTCCCCTTTTCCCCCTTGAAAACAAGAGTTGTCATGGGTGTAGTTAACTTGTTTGTTTTACCTCACCATGTTGTTGACACAAGAGTGAGGATCGACGAACGTGCAGAGCATTAAGATATTCCTATATTCGTACGTGTGACTACTATGCCATATATGCATGGAAATCTTTGAGATCCCAAGTGTAGCAATTTTGTTGTGTCCGTCCAAAGGTGTGCAGTAAGGCAACTACACCAACATTTAGTCGGGCCTACTGCACAAGCCTGCTCAATTATCTAGTCATAGAATGCAACTTATAAAGAAGCACAAAATGTAGATGTTGTCACGGCACACACAGGCGTTTATCGGAGTTTCAAACAGTGTCTCCAAGTCAATTCTAACACGGTCTCCAACACTGCCTTTGGTAAATAGCACACTATCCGTGGTTATAGTCGAGTGAAAAGCAAATATTTTCCAGGGATGTAATATATAATCTGAACCTTGAACTCTCTGGAGTTATTTACAAGTTGTTGGTGGTGTGCATTCTCCTTCATGTGTGTTTCCTATTCAACCCCTCCAAAGGTGGCCTCACCCACTGGTCCCACCTTTGCCCTCGCTAATTGCCACACAAAGGTGAACATAAATGACATTCCTGAGGTTGCATAGTTCTAGATAGTGTTTTACTACTGTGACTAATTGACATTCCTAAGAAGTGTGACTTCATTGAAGGATAGGCTGCAGGCTTGGCAAGGAAATTTAGGCATGTGTACTGCATAGCACCATTGTGCTGCTAAAAGAATCCACACTTGTAGTCCCACAGTTTGGGTTATGCACAGCAGTATGCATTCACCATCAGTCACACTCAGAAAATCTTCTGCAAAGCCTACCAATGCTTGTAATTGTCACCTAAGTTGTGGATAATTACGTAGGTCAAAAGTTCAGAATTGACGAAAACTACAACCCTAAGCTACCTCAGGTCCTGTCATTAATTATCCTCCACATCTTCACCAAGCTCCCACAACCTCAACTACATCACACTGTATCATACATTATGCCCTCCTTTCTGAAGTCTGCCCGACCTTCATACATAGCCTGACCCTTATCTATGTATATGAACGAACGTTTGTATACACAATGTATTCAATAGCCAATATCACAAATGACAAAATACATGATTGTAAATAACAACAAATAACCTCAGGTACTTTTCTACTCCTCAAACTTGCTAACTGTAGCATGCATGGAGGTGAAACTTGGTGCACATGTGTATTACACCGTTTCCATGACGACCATAAAAATCCTCAGGAACTTTTTCTTCACTCCTCAAACTTGCTGACGGTACCACGCATGGAGATGAAACTCGGTATGTATGCGTGTAACATCATTTCCATAACAACTACATGTTTCTATGACGACTACATATTGTTTAAATAGCTTCAGGCACTTCTCCTCAAACTTTGCTAACAGTAGCACTCATGGAGATGAAACTTGGTCAGAATGCGTATGATATATGTTTCCATAACAACCACATATTATTTGGACAACAACAAATAACCTCAGGCATTTACTTCTTCACTCCTCAAACTTGCTAACGGCAGCACATATAGAGATGAAACGTGGTACGCATGCATATTACATAATTTCCATGATGACAACAGGCATTTTTCTCCATTATTAATTTTTATAGGGGGCCTGCCCCCTTTCACAGAGATATACGTAGTAGTATATAAAAAAGAGTGGAGACAAGTAAATAAAAATCCTGCGAATTTTAAAAAAGAAGGGATGATGAATAAAAAAGGAGACAAGATATGGACGGAATATAGGAATAGCTTCAATACATGTATAATTAAATTGTGAGGTATAGGGACACCACTGACACAATCACTATAAATAAATAATGTTCAGGTGGGTGCCATAGCACTAGGGCCATAGACCACGTAACCAGAGCAATGGGCGGAACCGTTGACAAATGAACATACACCATATGAACATGAGGTGTCTGTCTCACCTCCCAGACACCTCAACTCACCCCTCCCACCAGCGACACCCTGCAGCTCCCCAGACGCAATCTGAGACTGGGTCTGTTGTACATTAGGATTATCGCTGTATAACCTAACTTTCCTTAACTCCCAAACATCCAAAATATAACCTTTAACAAGGCCAAGCAAAAAACCAAATTTATCCTCCCACAGCTCAGTAAAGGATGCTTTCCTGAAACTATCAAGCGACTGAAAAATGCTCAAACCCCTCATCCCCAAGTTTCCCCCGCAGGGCAACAAATAAATTGCTCTTAAGACTACTATATGCCGGACACTCCCACAACACATGACTCACACATTCACACTCATCATCACACAACAGGGACTCCTTCATCCCCTCTCTCCCCCCAGTTCCTCATTTAGCCCATGCGTGCCTGACCTCAACTTAAACATTAATCTAGACCCAGCATCACTTTTCCCATGCAAGTACATTTTGAACTCTACCACCTTGTTAAATGTCTTATCAGCTTTACTTTGCTATTTAGCCCCTCTTCAAACTTTCTAATCTCCCTCTCATCGATAATGTCCCCTACTATAGACAAAAAGCCCTTCATGGTGCAATCCCCATTTTGAATATCATGCAACCACTCTGCCTTGTCAAGACCTAATGATGAAAAGAGATCATCAATGACCTTACTCCAACAGTTCCTCTGCCTGCCTCTCTGTGGCTTAAAATTCCATTCCTGGTTAAAAAGCTTCTTCGGATATCTATTGCCTGGCAATGCCGCTAACTTATACCACCACTTCAACTTATTCTTATCCCTACACCCTTGTAACGTATCAAGCCCCCTAACGGCTTCATTACATGTCCTAGACGAACACCCAAGAATACGCTTAGCCCCTCCCAGCATCACGGACTCTAATGCAGCTGCCTCAGTCTTATTGGCTTCCCACACCTCACTCCCATACTCTAAAGTTGGCCTAACCACCGCCAGCAACAACCTGCGAGCACTCAATTTAATATCCCTATTACTAATTACACTATGCAACTGATTAACCTTCCTTCTACTGTTGTCTAACACATTCTTGATGCACCAGTACTAGTAAAATCAACACCCAAGTATGTGTATTTCGATACTCTAGGCAAAACATGCTCCCCCCATTTCCAAGCACCATCCACTGACTCCACCATCACTGCACTCTTACTCACATTAGGCTTTAGCCTCCATTGCCGACAGTTAGCATGTACCACATCTATAAGCGTCTGCTTAGACTCACTAACACCAACGAAGTCATCTGCAAACAAAGGTCCTTCAAGTCTCCCACCACTGCTTAAATCAATCCCAATCTCAGCTTCCTCTACCTCACTCAACAACCCTTTGATAAACATAATAATAAGCACAACCATACTCAGTGATACACATTGTAATTTGCATTCCACTACTGCAGGCGTATATTATAGTCAACCTGGAGTGCTGCTGAATAATTTTGAATAATGCCAAATGCAAACCCCCTTGAAAGAGCAACTTACAGCTACTTTTACAGATTTATTATATACACACCAGGCAACAATATAGGAATTGTGTCAGTGGTGTCCCTATACCTCATGTATTGAAGCTATTCCTATGCCAATCCCTATCTTGTCTGTTTTATACAAGTAAATAAAAAATCCTGCGGATTAAAAAAGAGTGCATATAGGGATCGTATAAAAAGAAAGGGAGACAAGATAGGGATTGTGTTTGTGGAAGCACAGAGATGCTAGCGAGGAGTTAGGACTCCCACAGGTCATTACAACAGCCCTATATCGTCGTATCGGTGCTTTACTACTTCCTCGTGAATATATCAGCCAACCTTGCATACTTGAATTTTGTTTTCTTGCGTTACACAATTTTTCCATGTTTCCATGTATATACATGTATATACATGTATATCCAATGTTATGGTCGGCTGATTACACTTCCACCTAAATGCGCACTCCATGGAAATGTAGCATGACAAATCTAATTAGTAAGTACTTCATTACCTATAGCAGACTCTCTCATCACTCCCACTCCCACCCTACGAAGAAGATTGAAAACTTCCCTATCATAGCCCCATACATCTATGATGCTAGGTACTCCCACCGTACGACGATATAGGGCTGTTGTAATGACCTGTGGGAGTCCTAACTCCTCGCTAGCATCTCTGTGTTTCCACAAACACAATCCCTATCTTGTCTCCCTTTCTTTTTATACGATCCCTATATGCACTCTTTTTTAATCCGCAGGATTTTTTTTTAACGTGTCTCCTCTCATTTTATATACTACTACGTAGCAAGCCCCTATAAAAAATGTAATAGAGAAAAAATGCCTGTTGTCGTCATGGAAATGAAATGCATACCATCCATGTGTGCTGCCGTTAGCAAGTTTGAGGAGTGAAGAAGTAATTATAAAGAAAAGTGCCTGAGGCTATTTGTTGTTGTGGTCGTCATGGAAACGATGTAATACACATGCGCACCAAGTTTCACCTCCATGCGTGGTACCGTTAGCAAGTTTGAGGAGTGAAGAAGTAATTTTAAAGAAAAGTGCCTAAGGCTATTTGTTGTTGTAGTTGTCATGGAAACGATGTAATACACATGCGCACCAAGTTTCACCTCCATGCGTGCTATAGTTAGCAAGTTTGAGGAGTGAAGAAGGAAAAGTGCCTGAGGCTATTTGTTGTTGTAGTCGTCATGGAAACGATGTAATACACATGCACACCAAGTTTAACCTCCATGTGTGCTGCCGTTAGCAAGTTTGAGGAGTGAAGAAGTAAATATAAAGAAAAGTGCCTAAGGCTGTAGTTGTCATGGAAACGATGTAATACACGTGCGCACCAAGTTTCACCTCCATGCGAAGAAGAAGAAGGAGAAGGAGAAGGAGAAGGAGAATGAACAAAACTCCCTATCATAGCCCCATACATCTATGATGCTAGGTACCATGTCAATCCCTATATACTAAGTACTACCGTACTTAGTGATACCATCCCTATATTCCTTCTTTTTTTTAAAACGCAGGATTTAAAAAAATTTAATTGTGTACTTTTCATGTCCATTAGGAGTTACCAACATATTATTCTTGTGTTGTAAAGGCAATAACATTCATATTTTTACAACAATAACAACAGTAAACAGCACTGGGCCTGACAATGGCCAAGTTCTCATTACTGACAATGGCTAGTACTCAAGTTCTCATTTCGGTCTCTTTGAAGGTGGCTACAGAACCACCACTTGGGCTGTAGCGAGCCGCTTCTTTCGGTCGAGCCGAGGCCACATGTAGAGACTGTGGCTGTCGAGCATCCTGTACGCCTCAGCATCTGTGAATATTCTGTGTAAACTGGCTTTTGAGAGCTTGGAAGCATGGTCGTCTAGCCCCCTCAAGAACAGGCGGTGGTGTAAAACAAGCCACAGAAATACGATACCGGGACCAGTCAGTCTTCTCATCTCCATGTCGAGCCATTGGACTGGATCGGAAGTCAGTAGTATGTCCAGGTTGCTGTCGTACATTGCAACCACCAACTCGCCTTCAGGAGTGAAGAAGTAATTTTTAAAGAAAAGTGCCTGAGGCTATTTGTTGTTGTGTCGTCATGGAAACGATGTAATACACATGCGCACCAAGTTTCACCTCCATGCGTGCTATAGTTAGCAAGTTTGAGGAGTGAAGAAGGAAAAGTGCCTGAGGCTATTTGTTGTTGTGGTCGTCATGGAAACGATGTAATACACATGCGCACCAAGTTTCACCTCCATGTGTGCTGCCGTTAGCAAGTTTGAGGAGTGAAGAAGTAATTATAAAGAAAAGTGCCTGAGGCTATTTGTTGTTGTGGTCGTCATGGAAACGATGTAATACACATGCGCACCAAGTTTCACCTCCATGCGTGGTACCGTTAGCAAGTTTGAGGAGTGAAGAAGTAATTTTAAAGAAAAGTGCCTGAGGCTATTTGTTGTTGTGGTCGTCATGGAAACGATGTAATACACATGCGCACCAAGTTTCACCTCCATGCGTGCTGCAATTAGCGAGTTTGAGGAGTGAAGAAGTAATTTTAAAGAAAAGTGCCTGAGGCCTTTTCGAACAATATGCGGTCGTCATGGAAACATGTAATCGTCATGGAAATGATATAATAGGCATACGTACCAAGTTTCATCTCTATGCGTGCTACCATTGGAAAGTTTGAGAAGTGAAGAAGTATTATTTAAAGAAAAGTGCCTGAGGCTATTTGTTGTTATTTACAAACATGTATTGTTGTGATTTTGATGTTGGCTATTGAATACATTGTGTATACAAACTTTCTTTCACATAGCTCTTACCAATTGTGAGTTACACCGACACATCTAGTATGGCCATTATAACGTATTGCCCATTATAATGTATTGCCTGGGGCAATTTTGTTGTTGTTTACAGTAAACAACATTGTTTACAAACAAAAAGGTATGATGAGTCCCATGTGGTTATCGATATGTACATTCCTACAAAATTTCATGGCTTTATCTCTTTCGGTTTTTGAGTTATGCTGGTCGAACAGGAAGAAGAAGAAGAAGAAGAAGAAGATGAACAAAACTCCCTATCATAGCCCCATACATCTATGATGCTAGGTACCATGTCAATCCCTATATACTAAGTACTACCGTACTTAGTGATAAGGGGCAAAATTGTTGGCCCTATAGTGTTCGTATTTCGTATATTATTATACTATGTGTGTCTTTTATAATGAGACTCCACTGTACATGAGACCTGATCAACTGTCCCATATAAAAGAGCTGTATATATTTAGCCCTTACACAATGGGGTATATATAATATACATACTTGGGAATCAAACTTGTCTTTGTGATTCCTTCTGCTGTAAGCTATTAATTGTTCCGGCAAATCCACATCTATGATGAAGGCTCGAGGGAGGATAAATAATAGTCTTGCACTTCCATTCCTTCACATAGCTACACGGTCAAATTCAGGAGACATAGTTACTATAATTATTCTGCTATTGCTAATGTAGTCATGGCCTCTTTCTTTCGTGTTTATACACAGCCAATTTCAAGAGACGCACCTGCTTATTGCTTCACAGTACTATTATAATAATTATCTTACATCAGAATAACGGAGCATTAATATTATTATTATCCACCAAATCTATTTCCCTAGCTGTCTCAGTATGTGTGATATGAACTCGTTTCCATTGTCTGTCTTCCCATCCAGTAGCCTCTCCACAAACAGCCGCTTTTGGCTTCGCTCTCTGCAATAGTGATACCAACAGGAAACCTTAATAATCACTCATCAAGGGCCCATAACCATGCAATAGTCACGTGGTATTAATTTGCTAAGGTCAATGCACACTTAATGAGCAAATGGCGTGTATTTTAGATGCATTACAGAAGCCCGTCTCACTCTTCTCTTTCTCCTCTTTCTTTCTGTAAGTAGCATGTAAGTCAAGCGCGAACTGTTATAATTATTAGCTACATATACCAACATCACTAGATACTAGATGAAATTACGTAATACTCAGACAGGGAGTCCGTGAAGGCTTCGAACATGAATGTATTACCTAACTTATGTAATACATACTCCAATTGACGCACACTCCAATTGACGCTAGGCCTGTGTGTCGAAGTTATTTGGCTCGGACCGCAGATATGGCGCTGCGCATCCGCGTAATTCTGTTCTGAACGACGGGCGTAGTGCCTATGCTCAGCGGCGCTGCCTATATTATAATATAGCATGCATGCAGCTACCGTCTAACGACGCCCACTACAATTTTTCCCTAATTATAATCTATGCTAGAGCATGCATTCCGAAGCAATCAAAGTGTTCAAGGGACAAGGGAGCGGTTCTGGCTACTTATTTTAGGGGACAACTAACGTTGCTGGATATGTTTGTTCGAGCACATTGCGTCGGGCTACTAGCCTCTTTTGCTGGCATCCACCCCGACATCGTTCCACCCTGCTCATTCTGGCCACTGGGTTTGAGAGCTGTCCAACCTACGTTGATGCCAGTTCCTGTTTTTTTTTATAGTCTCGTGTGAGCTGAGGCCAAGCGATCAGTGATGAGTTTGTTTTAAAATTATAGAAGACACGTCATACAACAAAATGCGGTCATTTCACCTTGTATGCTGCTAAAAATACAAAAGCCTTTCCATCACAGAGAATTTGGCTTTCAAGAGACTCTATAGGCATTGGATCACGTTCAGATCATAGCACAACCAACCAGCTTCCCTCCTCGACAGCCTCTTGGACTTGTAAAGGGAAAGTGGCAGAACATCCATTTACCCTCCTTTATAAATAGAAGGTTTCGTCCTCTGCAAAGAGGATAGAAATGTAACCACCCATCCTTAGCATTTGCACTAACTTCTTTACTGCGGCTTTGAAATCGTCGAAGGTTTTACAAGCTGACTCAAGGACTAAACTTGTGCATATGATCGAATATGAATCTTCAGTTGGAGTTATTGGGTGCTCATCATAAACATTACAGCTCGTAACTTTGATCTTTGAACGCAGCAATGCTACTCTCTCCTGCCATGCGGCAATCTCCTTCAAACCTACCTTCAATCTCGTTTACACATACTTGATATAGGGGCTCCAATCATGGGCGTCTTTATTATCATTCTTCCACAATTCAATTTCCTTTCGTTCATCTTCTTGTAAGCAGAATGAACAATTTCAGAGACATGCGGTGCTGCACT
>CASHTH010003549.1:0-68762 GCA_030341885.1 Geodia barretti
CCCACTCATTGACCAGGGGAGGTATATAGCAAATCTGATAAACAATTTTTTCAACCAGTATACGGCAACGTACCTCACGGACATGACATAACTAATACATAGTACCCACTAACGTGCAAAATGCTGTGCCCTTGTTTGCTTGAATTAACTGGAGAATGTAAGGTTTAGCCAGGGCTTGCCATTCTCACTTCCTGAAAAGCATACGTATATATACTGCGAATAATGCTTTCATTTTTTGGTGACCGAAGTCTAGAGTGAGACCTGCTCTATGTAATTCAGACAACTAGGTATAGGCTTGCTTTGCTCACCAATACTATAATGTAGTGTCTTTAGTGGCTCTAATGTTCTGTGTGTGAATACTTAGTGGGGACATGATGACTCTGCTGTCACAGGTGACACTCATTATTACACCACCATCAGTTGTATGGCCTGTACATGTATATATTAATAATTATAATTTCTCAAGAGGAAGGTTATGTATACCCTAGTTGGAGCCAACTTCCGTGTGATAGTGTGCGTCGGTCACATTTGTTAGCATTCTTGCCTACACATACCTTACACAAGGGACGTATGTGTGTTGAACACATTTAGACACAAGTATGACACACTAAAATAACTGTCACTCTACCAACCCTCTCCTATTACACTTGTGACATAAGACACTTACATTTGCCCTACTTTCCTCCCATCTCCCCCTGCCGACACAGGGAGGACTTCAAACTGATTCTAAGAGAAGTCCGTCGCAACAACAACAATACTCTATCGGGTCTGTCTCTGGACTCCATTGCCGACCAGGTCCGCTCCATCATCGAGACCAGGGAGAGAAACAAGCCCGGCGGAGCCGAGTCGGGGTCAAAGGGCAAACCATGCCTACCACTGCCTCCCGTGGCTCAGGCTCCGCCCCCTATCAACACCTCGGCGGAGTACACGGACGAGTGGTCGTGTGTGATCTGCTATGAAGACATGGACTCCAGTGACTCCAGTAGACTCATGTGTGGCCACCGGTTCCACACTGAGGTACAGTATACACCATACTAATGTATACAAAGGGGGTATAGTATGCGTTGCTAGATGCATTAACATACAGTGTCAGTCATACGTGTACATACATAATACTGCTTATAGTGCACCGTACTATAAGGATGCTTTGCTCAATGCAGCATGCAGTATAATAATAGCCCGTAAAGTGTTACAGACAATGCTAGAAAATGTGTGCATTGGGATCGCCAGTTCAGTCCACCCTTCTTTTTCTCCCTCTCTCTCTCAGTGTATCAAGTCCTGGTTCAAGGAGCAGAACACTTGCCCCACTTGTCGCAACTATGCTCTACTGCCAGATGAATACCCCTTCCTTAGCCATTAATGTTACCATGAGACTTTTGAACAATAAACACACTCATAGTATGTACTTTCATAGTATACCACTGTATGTAAGTTAATGAAGGTTTTTAGTCGCTCACATATAAGTCCAATTCAAAACCTTCTCCTTAACTTCTTGTGGGGGATTACGTCCCTCCCCAGACTCCAGTATGTAGCCCCAGTCACTGAGTCGTAGACTGGGATCTCTCCTGTGGCGAGACTGGAACTCCTCACGATAGACGTCTCCTGCTCGATGCAGTATTAGGTAGTACCACATATCCCTTTGCCCCTCTCTTCTCTTAACCAGTTGTACGTTGGTGGACCTGTCCACTGCATTCTCCCATGTCAGGTGTTGGAATGTAGCCTTGGGACATGGAGAGTCTGGGCCTCTGCAGCAAACCAACTTTGTGCTGTTGAACCATATTGGCTTTTGATGAGTGAGTTTCATCGAACTTAACAGTATTAATCTATCGGGTGTGACGATCACTCCCTCTGTGGAGTAGCAAGGCTCTGCTGCCTCTTGGTCTGGCTGACACATTGCAAATACTTTGATCATTGCCCCATTCTCCCTGGCTCTGTGTCCGCATGGAGGGATGTGGAGACTGTCTAGTGTCCTTGCACACTCCCTCACCCACTGCCCTGAGTAGCTGCAGTCTGACATAATGTTAAGAACCTTTACAGAGGAAGCCCTGATGTTGAAGATCTCTTGGAAGCTGATGGTTCCATCTTTGAAACACCAGTTCCCTGTGGTTTTCTCACTGTTGCCCAGATAGTGCAGAATAGCTGCATGATCAAAAGTGGCTTGGTGTCACAAATAAAATGTGAATGAGTTCACAACATACCAGCTTGTTCCTTGCAATTCTGAAAGAATGTCTCGATCTTCTTGAGGTAGTACTGCTTCGATCTCTGCATCATTGGAACATCAACGAGTATCTGGACCACCGACAAGTTAGGACTTTTAAGTTGAGTGCTAGCAGCAGCCATCAGATCTGCAGCAGCTTCTTCATGTAGACCTGGTACTATGACTGGGAGAGAACCAAACATTTTTGTGGCCTTTTCAGCAAGAGATGGATTTTTGATTCTTTTACTGACCACCAAATCAGCTGGATACTCATCACCTACTGATACCAGGATCATGACTTCTGTTTTGTTTCCCTCAACTCCTCCCCTTTTTCTATTGTAATTCAATCCAGCAACTTTCACGTTATTTTCTCCTGTAACAACTTTCAGCTGCTTCTCTAAGGCTCCATTCACCGTCTTCAGTTCTAGCAGTAGTTTACTCTCCCGTGTCTCCAGACATTGCATTAACACGAACTACAGAAGGGATACAAATGTGTATGGGCAAACTACACCAAATTGTCCATTACCTCTGTTGAATCTTTCCTAGACTGAGCAAGAGCCTTCTCCAGTTGAAGACGTGTCATGGAGTGGTAGACATCGTGGATACTGGAGCTGATGTGTTGGAGTCTGTCCATGGCCTCTGAGGCTGTGGGTCTTGTCATTGGAGCAAAGTCCAGACACTGACTGATCAGCTGTACCAGCTCGTGAGACCTGCCCAGGATCCTTCCAACACTCTCCATGTACCTGCTGCGTCGCTCCACCTCATTTCGTGGCACCAGTCGACGCGAGCGTGGGTCTTGGTAGGTGGAGGGTAGAAGGTCTCCGGGGAACTGCTGGATTGCCGTAAACAGGGCCAGGTGACCAAACGAGAACATGTCCAACTGTGGCCCATACTTGGGAGGCAGTTCAAAGGCCTCTGGAGGCATGTACACTGCAGTACCAGGCACTCCTCGCGTCATGGTCCTTGCCTGGCCTGGTTGCATGTCCACCATCCGCGAGTTACCCATGTCGGCTATCTTGGCCACCATTGCCGAGTTGAGCAGGACGTTCCTAGCTGTCAGATCTCGGTGGATGACGGCTGGACTGCGGCTGTGGAGGTAGACAAGCCCCCTGGCCACGTCTTGCAGGATGGAGACCTTCTTGGCGGGGGGAATGTCGGGAGTGCTCTCCAGGAGGTGGTCCAGACTTCCCTGCAGCATCTCCATGACCAGAACAGGGAGGTTGACAGTGGAGGCAGACTGGGTCTCCAGGAAACAGATGCCCAGGAACTGGACAATGTTGGGATGACGGAGACTCGACAGAAGCTGACACTCCTCGTAGTATTTCTCGATCATGCGGTCGGCCCCTTCGTTTTCAGAGTTGACTAGAACATCGAACATTCTCTTACCGGCGCAAACGAGTCCATTGACCTTCAATTCCTCCACACATCCATAGGATCCCTCCCCGAGCTTCCTTCCAGTCTGAGTCACTCCAGACAAGACAAATGGCTGGAGTCGAGCAGCAGTTTGTAGTGCTCTGCGAGAGTGAGAGGTTGAGAGCTGTAGTTGCCTGGCCATCTTCTGTTTGGATTTATGGTCTGTGTATGAGTGTGTGAACACTGTGAACAACCTTCATTGATTAGAACTCACCAGAGCTGGTTGGTAGTTGCTTGTCTTGGTGTCGGACGTGGACTGAGAGTTACAGTATACTGGATGGCATTCGCCTGCGACAATATTGTAGGTGTGTTTCCGCTTGCTCTAAAAACTTTCCGCATTCTGTGGTTGGAGTACTCTACCCACTGTAGAATGCCCTTGTTTGCTTGAATTCTGGAGAATGAAGGTTTAGCCATGGGGAGCGTACGGAGCCAATTATCGAACGACTTGTGTACCGGCGCTTGTAGCTCCGTCCAGAAACGCCTCCGGAATTCGGTTCCTGTACCGTCGCAAACCCCATTCTATGCTCTACTAGACTCGCAAAGGTCCAGCCCACTAACGGTTTTCCATTTAGAGCGCTCTCCTCCGTTATATGTCAATGTCACGGACCATTTATCGAACACCGGTACCGACCGCCGAACGTGCGTACATTTGCGCATAGCGAAATATCGAACGCTGGGGAAAAACCCCACCTACAGCACAGGCATTGTTCAGTTATGTGCCGCTACTGCACCTAAACATGCATCATATATGCAGCTACACGGGCGCTATTCAATCCGGTAGTTGTAAACGCGCAAACTCGGGAAATATTCACCAAATGACTAACTTTCCAAGGAGTGTTTGTGCAATACAAAAACTGAAACAAAAAAACGTCAGGTAGAAAGGTTATTGAGGCAAATAAAGCAGAGATGCTCATTCCCATCACTATCTGTGACACAGTCATCTGCGCAGTCCTCATGCAGCCATCGTCCACATGCGCATCGTTTCCTGATTGATCGTCGTCGTAGGAAATGTAGCACACACAACATTCACTGTCGTTGATCTGAGTAGAGGGGTTTGCAGTTTTCCGGGGACATTTTGCTGGTCTGGTACTACGAGCGTTTTGGCTTCTCTTCGTTCCAACACCTGCGGGTTGCTTTCCCTTCCCTTTTTTTAGCTTTTTGTGCTTCCTTTTCAGCTTTCTCCTTCAGTTTTTGTTCCTGCTTTCTTGCTCGCTCCTCCGCCTTTTTCCTTTGTTCTTCTTCCTTCCTTTTCTTTGTTTCCTCCCTCTCCTTCTTCTTTTTCTCTTTTATCTCTGCTTCCTCTTGCTTTTTTCTCTCTTTCCCCTTCAATATCTCAAAAGCAGCACAACTTGTTAATAAACGAGCCCGAGGTGGCTCTCCTTTTCGACCAGTGGGAGTTGACGCTAGAGGAGGGGTCAGGAACTTTGAGAGTGCCGACGTTGATGGAGTGTTTTTTGTGCTGTTATCTGTGTCAGGAGGGGGAGAGTCAACAGCAATCTCTGCGACAGGAGTGACATCTGAAAAGTGATGGAGGAGCGATTTGCCTGATGATGCACTTGTTTGGGGGGTGGTTAATTCGAAGCCAAGAGACGTAGTCAGGATCTCCAGCAACATCAAAATCTTCCTCATAGCCGACCTGAAAACGACGCTGCTGTTCTTGCGAGAATGAGGGTCCAGCCACCACACCGAACGAGGAAGACGGGCGGGTGCAGACCTCGAGCGCTTCCTGGCGAACGAGCACCTCTTGCGCGGCATACCCAGCACTCCTGGTGGGGCAATAAAGTAAGTAATAGCTGCCCATATAAAACGACTTACCTAAAGAGAAAAGACCGACGAAAAAAAAACCGTGCGGAGGGGGTCCGCATACCTTTGTCCACCTCCGTTTTCAGCCGTATACTTCCTTACCCTCGCAGGCCTCGCGAGCGTTCGATAATAGGTACCGTTCGATAATTGGCTCCGTACGCGATTTGCCACTCGTGAAAAGCTCAATTATACTGCGAATAATGATTTAATTTCTTGGTGACCGAGTGCAAGAGAGTCTAGAGTGTGACCTGCTCTATGCAATTCAGACAACTAGGTATAGGCTTGCTTTGCTCGCCAATACTATTATGTAGTGTCTCTAGTGGCTCTAATGTTCTGTGTGAATACTTAGTGGGGACATTATGACTCTGCTGTCGCAGGTGACACTCATTATTACACTACCATCAGTTGTATGACCTGTGCATATATCAGGCCATGCACCCTCAGTCAACTACAATTCACAATCTAATTGGTCAGTTAGTGGGGTGCATGCGTGTAGACCCTGATGCAATGATGGTATTATAATAGGAACGGCATTGCAAAAGTTGCTTGATTGCCGTATATACCCTTACGTTCGCAATCCCAATGATTGTATAATGTGCATGAATTTTCATGCATAATACAATACACAAACATACTATACAGCTATAGCTAGTGCATCAGGAGTGTAGCCAGCAGAGTTCTGAGAGTGTTCTCATTGAAATCCACCACCTTCCTCTTCTTCCTTCCTCTGACCATGTCTGTGTCTTTATACAGTGGCCCCAGTCTCTCCACTGCCACCAAATTTCCCCCACCTCCCTCCCCCTCCTCCTCCCCCTCCCCTTCCACGTTAAGACTGGACATCTGCAGCCACATTAGTGTCACACTTCGTCCATCGGTCACCACACACTGCCCACAGAGGGGGTGTGGCAGTCTTGCTCCTTCCCTCATCACCCCAGACCCATATCGGCTCACTCCCTCCTCCACCAGACGAGAGAACAAAAATAGGAGACCTTTCTGGATCTGCTGGACCTCCCACAGATGAGACTTGGACACCATGAACAGTGTATGGAGGTGGGGAAAGGTTTCGACCGTGCCACCCGACCCCTCCTCGTCCTCCTCCTTTCCCTCGCTGTCTTTGTCTCTCTCCTCCTCAGCCCAGTCACAGATCTCCCACTGTTTCAAGTCTGTGAACAACTCTCTGGTGGGCGTGGCTACAGTTTGGGCAGACTCTGCCTCCTCGGGGGAGAAGAGGGGAGGGAGGGGGTGGCGGGAGAGGAGCATGTCACCCGGTCGGCCACTCACTGCCATTCTGTGACCATGACACATCCATGATCCACTCACACTCAACCTTAGGGAAGAGGTAAAAACAGGGGAGGTCGGACAGAATAGGAAAGAATAGGTGTGCAACTAGCTAGGAACTACAACTTTACACTGCACAATAATCAGCACTATAGACGAAACTGATATCAATATATATACCCTTGTGCAAGGTGCAGATTTTGGAGCTGGGGATACGAGGGTGCACGGGAGAATACGGACATCAGTACGTGGCGAAGAAGATTCGCAGCATACGAGAGTGGCGGGAGACCGTTCTCCTTACTGGGCGTCTCGAACTCCCTCGCCACCACGATACTCCGCAGAACCTCCCTCCTGAAGAGAGAGACGTCCACTCTGGCTTCTATCTCCCGCACGGCTTGTGGGACACCCTCCAGGAGACGGCACCCGGTCCAGTGGTACCCCTGCACGTCTGCCTCCACCGTCTCCACTCGAGGGTGGACCACGTAGGCCGGCACCAGCTGTAGCCATCGAACACTCACTCGCATCTTCTCTAGCTAGGGTTCAAAGTTTGGTGAATCTTACACGTGCGCGACTGCGCGTTCTTCACGGTGTTTGCGCATGCGCATCGTACGCGTATACAACATTCTGTCTATATCACGGTGGGAATTACATTATAACTATGAGGACACATTTACACATGTATATAAAACATAATGAACGGTATAATGATGCATTACGTGGACAGACATGCTAGGGTCTATAGCTGTAGGGCTTTCTCTGTCTGCAGGAATAGTCTTTCCACAGTTGAAGATCCAACTGTGGAATTTCCTCGCACGCAACCCTCACCATACCCGACACAAACACGTTTCGCGACACCCTCCTGATATCGTCGGAATTGTCGCACACTACACGGCCCAGCGACGTCTGTTTCACCGCCCTCCTCTGCATCTCCGAGAACTCTGAGTCACTCTCGAACCAGAACCGGTCGCCGTCTCTCAGACGAGAGAAGGAGAGCCCGAGGATGCAGGCAAAGGTGGGCCCCAGCTGTGCACCCTCCAGTCGCTCCTCTGCTAACCCAGCGACCCAGAGGTCCATCCCATCGCTGAACCCCTCCTCGGGACCGTATATCCACCGCAGGAGAGTCATCGTGGCATTGTCTCTGAACCTCACTCGGTGGCCGGGGAACTTCTCCTCGCAGTACCGCTGCCAGGTGCGGTAGCTCGGTATGCCGTGGTCGCGACCTCGCTGGATGTTGAGTGAGGCCAAATCGCCACCGAGACTATCGGGAGTTTTGGGGAAGAGCTTTGTTGTCAGAACAGAGTTGAGAAACTCGTCCACGGGATTAGCGACGTCCATCATTAGTCCGCGGGCGATTCCATCTGTACCCATGCCCTCGAAGTAGGCGACGGGGTTGAAGAAGGCCCGGGTGAGATCCAGGTGGCCTATGTCCATGGCGGTGTAGTTTTCGTTCAGTCGGAGGAGCTGGTTTCGCACGAGACTGTGACCGAACCGGTACGCTGCAGTTGCAAAGGAGTTTGTTATGGAGGGATTGACAAACGGGTTGTAGCCACGGTACATGGGGATGTACGTTCGCATGTAGGTCCCAAACAGGACAGGAAGGAAGTCGTAGAACGTGATTTTCTGCATCTCTGCGCCGACAATCTTCCTGGCTACCTGATAGATTCTCTCGTCGTCCCAACACGGGTTCATCTCACCCAGTCTGCGAGCCATCCTGTTGTGTTCCCTCAGCCACAGGGTGTGCATGACTGTCAGTCCAGTCTGCTCGTTTGCCCTCTCATCTCCCGCGATGAAAAACGGCAACACCCCTCCCTCTGGGCGCTCCTTCTGAAACGGGAGGTTCCCCCTGTTTGACTCGGAGCGACCGCCCTGTTTGAGTAACCCGCCCGCCCTGGATCGAAGAGACAGAGCCAGTTTCTCAGAGGACCCGTACACCTGGGACCCGTCGATGAAGGAGGTGATCTGATTCACCTGGTCTCGGGGGACGCTGGCTGCAGACTCCAGCCGACAGGTGGGGAGGGAGCGGGAGAAAGTGAGGCAGTGCCCGACGTTCGACGATGTTGCACCAAACGTGGTGTCGTTCTCGTGGACGTGAATGGGGAAACACTTTCGGGTGTGGTTACAGCCGCACTCCTCGTCAAAGACGGGAGACAGGTCAAGGTCGTGGTCCAGAAACTGTCCCCATTGCATCACCATGTGAGTGATCCCTGCACCCAACACCACCGCGCCTTCTTCTTCGCCGCCGAGAGATGTCGTGTTGCTGCGGATTACCTTCCAGCTGATGTGACGAGCGCTCGGCCAGGGTGGGGAGGTGTGGTTTCCGGCGAGGGCCTGACTCTGCCCGACCGGGGTGGATATTCCGTCCTCGTACTCGGCAGGGATGACACGAAGAAAAGGAGTGAGGGCAGCTCCGTACAGAGGATAGAAGAAATTATTACAAGTCCCGTCGTACGTGCGGTATCGGAGCACCTTATAGTCGGTACAGTCGTAGGTCGGGAGTGAGGCATTACAGTTGGTGGCTCTATTTAGAATATCGAGATCAGAGGACGACATGTTCTGACCTCCCGTCAGAAACTGGATTCTCTCCAGGAGGTCTTCTAGGCGGAGTCGGGCGGAGCCTTGCTGGAGGGCCTCGGGCGTGGCATGGTAGAGGAGGCGGCGAATGACAGCCATTACTCCGAGGTGGTCGACGGCAGGTGGGGGAGTGGAGGAGGAGGAGGAGTTTGTATTGTCGCGATGGGAGAGAGCTATCAGTAGAGCCAGATGGGGAGACAGAGCTGGGGGAGGGAGTTGGGGGGGAGAGGAGGCGAGAGAAAATGAGGGGGAGAGATAGAGGAGCTTATAATAGCAAAGTTTCTGAAGATGCAAAGACGAAGGCGTAAAATGCTAATGGAAGGAGGTAGCAATTACTGCAGCAAATGCAGTTATGAATACAAACCCACAGGGAAAAGACACAATGGAGGCAAGAGAGAAAGAGTGTTTAAATGAAAGGGGATGAGGGTGTAAAGAGCAGAGAGAGCAGAGAGAGAACGAGAGTGTTGTGCGTGCAGGCTATGGTAAAACTCACCGTCAAAGCTTCCCGTGTCAGAACTTGGCCACGGTAGTACTATGGAAAAACGGTACAAGTCACTCACAAAACACTACTCCCTCTCCATTTTACTACTATTACACCCTCACCCTTGTACTTGTACATACATGTCATGCATACACATACATACATACATACATACATCTATATCATCCATATTGTCTACCATTATTACAGAGCGCACTGGGCGATTAACGACTTTAACCCATCCCTTGTTGGGAACTAATAAACTCTAAAGAAGTAAACATCCAACGCTGTGAGCCAAACAAACACACCCTATCGCCACAAATTGCATGTCTACCTTTGCGACGCCTCACATATGGCCCAGTGCCTTGTACGGCTGGGCAAGGACGTGCTACGTTGGACATGCCAAGGTCAAAAGAGCATACTGAGAGTAATTGTGTCCCCCTGCCAGGTTAGTTGACGTAGGGAGTAGGGCGCGAAAACCAGGCGTGGGCAAACACAATGGCTTGGAAAGACGTAGCAATTGGTGCCTTTCGGTGAATGAATGGTGTCTACCATAGCCGGAAGTTAATAACAATATATTGACACTCTCTGTGTAGAAAGTTTGGCGAAGGCGCTGTAAAGAATATGTGCCAATGGAAGTACACAAATTGAATGTGGCATACAAATTGGCTCTCTTTGGGCACTTATTATCCCATGTCCTACAACACAGGGCGATAAAAAAGAGATAGTGTGTACATGAGAGAGAGCTAACAGCGAGTGGCATATTACCTGGTACATATAGAGAACAGCAGTGCATAATAGGGTGAAGAGCTTTTCAAAGGAAAGGGCACACAAACTTTGTACTTAGGAGCAAAAGGACACTTGAGACACTCTTGGTGTATATATACGCTCTTAGACCTTGCTGTTTCTATGAGCTTATTTGAGCCCAGAAAGGAAGATTGTAGCTATGAACAGCGAAGCAGAGGGTGTTCTGTTGTAGAGTGGTTACCCTGGGAGACCAGTTGCTATGAGAGCTGGGGGAGAGAGGGACAGGCAGTTGCTACAGGAATGGAGCAAGGTTTTCACAGCTGCCCACATTTCTTGGCCTCAACGAGATTCAGGGACCAGCCTATGATGACTGTCAACACTCCTCTTCTCCCAGACCACTCCTCTTGTCACAGACCACTAGTAAAGGGCTAGACTTGAAGCCCTGGAATGAGGACACCTGTGACAAGGCCACCCTCAGGGACATGCCTCTGCATGCCTCTGAAATAAAGTCACATCTGTATGGACACTTTCTTTGGTCGCATTGGTGTCCGGATTAAAACTGTACAGTCCGCACGTTGCCTTTCAACAACTTTGGCGTCTTAGAGGTTGTGTTGGTTTGGTATATACAATCATGCACGGCTGTTGAGTCGAGCAAACCCACATCAGATATCCATGCTTTACTTCACCAATTTACTACTCCAAGAGCATGACATAATAATATTTCAGGTAGGATGGTACACTTCAAGGTGCATTGTCACCACCAACATGCTGCGGTGTCGACATATTCATACCTTTCAAGTCCGTGTGAGCACTGCTTTCGCCGGCTCTGTTGCGAGCTCTGACGGAGTAGCGGCCGTGATCTCCCGAGTGAACCTCGGTGAAGGTTATTCTGTCCAACTCGACCCTCACCCTCTCCCCGTCTCCCTGAAACAGCATCCCGTCCTTCATCCAGAGGTAGGTCGGCTGCCGTCCTCGGTGCAGGGCGCCGGAGAATGCCATGTCAATCTCGAACGGTCGACCGGCGACAGCCACATGTAGTCTCGGAGGGGAGAATTGTGGGGGAGCTGTCGCGGGGAGAGAGAAAGATGCTTGTCACAATTGTACACACAATATAATCAGACACTACTAGTCATAGTGGCACCCCTTTATCTAGTACATCTAGTTCTTCGTAATAGTTGTTTTGGTGTGTGTACATTGGGCCATGAATAATCTCCCAATGCTGAAATGATTTTTGACGTTGGTGATGTTAAAACAATGGGTTTTTATCTCTTCATCTCATATGTACACAATGCAATCAGATCCAAATACTTCTAGTCGTAGTGGTGCCCCTGTAAAGATTACCAACTAGCGTTCTCACGCACCTTCCTTAACGCCCTCCCTCCTCTTCCTCGAAAAAAACCAGACACTTGTCACCCGCCTACACAATTCAATTTGTGTGGAGCAAAACAATTGATTTATCTCTCCATCTACGAATAATTCGCAGAAATTCTGGTTCCAATTGGAGAACCACCTTTTATGCGTACGACGATATTCCTTCAACACTGTCCTCTAATTTTATTTCTCTCCCATCCCTACTTCTGCATTATGGTAGAATTTTATTGGGTAACCTCATACTATATACATTACTTCCACGCTCAAACCATTGAGCATGGCGGCATATAGCACAATGAGGTTTGTTAACGACGCAAGTAGTGAGCGACTCACTGAGAGCTGCGATAGTTGCAAGAGGTGAAGGGAGGACACCGTAGTCCAGAGAGTGTATGCGACAGCCCAGTACCATCTCTCCATCCTCTGCCTCCAGCGGCCCCAGTCTCAGCGAGTGGTTGCCATTAAACAGTCGGACACGCTCCGAGACTCCAGCAACGGTGGTAATGTCCACCATGCCATCCAGAACCCAGACAACCCTACTGTGGGTGATGGTCGAGCGACAGTTCATGAACACGTGGCGACCGGGCAGGAGGGTGACGTCTCGCGGCGTCTCTCTCCATCCTGGACTGTTGCACCCCAGAGGCAGCTCGTAGTTTTCCTCTCCTACTCCTCCATCTTGGTCACTGCTGATCTGCTCTGAGGTGCCGCTGGCTGTACAGAAAAAAAAATTTGCAGTTTTTGTTATCTGCAGCTCTATTGTCAACGGAGGGAGGAGCCAAACAATTGCAAGCCAGCCGGGCCAACGCGTCACACAACAATTCTGCAAACCGCCAAGTTATCTTTGAAGGCGCAGCACACATTTTTGTTGCACACACCTGCACACGCCGTTTTCCGGCGCGACTATTCGTGTCGGTAGTGCTGTCCTTACATGCAGCTACACGACCAGCCGGTTGGGCACTGGAGGAATGCGCTGATATAGCTTATATACAGACTAGACACAATGTCCCATCTGGAGGGATGGTATCTAATGGCCGGGCATCATCAATGCAAGTAAAGGCTGAATGGTTAGTAAGTACGCTTACGGCCCAGTAAAACGAATCACTGAATGGTGCAAAATGAGAAAGTCTAGGTAACTAGCAAGCTGTAAGTACACTGCTATTTTCTAACTCACCGATGCTGCCACAGAGCAGAAGATAAATCGACACAAGAAGACACGGACGGCGGGGCAATAGCTCAGTCATCGATCAAGCTAGCTACTGATCTGATCGACTAAAAATAAGGTGTTGGCACACCATGCGGATCTCGTCCGCTTTTTATGCAGAGACCGAGTTGCACCCGCGCATGCGCAGAGCCCGCACTTCACGCACTCGCGAGCACTGCACTGCGCAGTGTGCATGAGCTAGGTGATAACGGTTATCTGCAGCTCATACAATGGCCGTCGGTAGCATGCCGCCGCCGCCGGGGCGAGAGATCGCATGATCGCACGCTTCTGGATTATCGCGGTTTGTACACCTGAGCGTGCGAAAGGACGCCCACCCACCGAAACTGCACCGCCGCTGGATCTCCCAGATATAATACTCAGCAATGTCTAGTCTTGATGTGTGTGTGTGTGTGAGTGTGTGTGTGTGAGTGTGTGTGTGTGTGTGTGTGTGTGTGAAGGAGCAACAGCAGCAGTAGCTCTATTATGCACATGAGATAATAATAAATGACTGTGCAATATCGATGGGTGTTTAGCCACGTTCAATCAATTCATTCTCTTTGGTTGATATCTTTCTTTCTCTGCGTGCTAGTGCGTCCCTCTGCTTGTGGCTGCAGTCATTGGACCGAGTCTACAGCGGTGGGTATGGCGTCTGTTGCACCCGTCACAGATTCTTGGAGGAGAGAGAAGGAGAGAGAAGGAGAGAGGGGAAAAGGTGAAAGTGAAACGAAATATATTTTGTGTGTGCCAAAAAACTCACTGGGCATGTTGGAAATAGCATTCATCAGCTTCACTCTGGGGCCCTGCGACATCAGAAGACCACACGTGTGATAAAAACTATATATTCTACAGTCATCTGTGCATGTTCTAAACAGCATGAACAACAGAGGAGCTGTCTGACACTAGAGGAGAGAGGAGAGTGGCGTACCACAGGGAGTTTGAGTCCACGCCATTCCTGGTCTGAGAGAGACGTCAGCTGTGGGAGACTCAACTTCCGGTCCTAGGAAAAGGAGGGGAGAGAAAGAGAGAGGGAAGGAGGCAGAAGGAAAGCAGGGAAGCGAATGTTTGGATGAGTCTTGTAAAGTCATTCACACAGCACACCCAGTGTATACACATGATTATTACCCGTTGCTAGGTCGTTGCTATGTTTATTTTAGCACAATAAATCAGCTACCCACCCAAGAGGGTGAGAAGGTGAGAATATCCACTGTGGTTAGGGTAAATAACTAAGGAATGGTGTGAATATCCACTGTGGTTAGGGTTGGGTATCAATGTTCTTATGTCGACGCTGACAGATCGAGGGAGGATCGAGGGAGCGAATGGCAGAGGCTTTCCGTTTGGAAGTCGAGGGTTGGGATTCTGAGACGTCGCTGCAAGGCTCCGCGTCCGAGAGTAGCGCTCCTGGGGACGGGCCGTCGGCATCGAAAAGGCGTAGGCACAAACTTGTTGCTGAGAGCCTCGCTCTTTGCATCATCTAAAAATTCAAACCTCTCTGTAGCTGCGGAAGTAGTGCACGTAGCCCTCTTCCTTGTCAGCGAGAGCCTACGCCTTTTCGATGCCGACGGCCCGTCCCCAGGAGCGCTACTCTCGGACGCGGAGTCTTGCAGCGACGTCTCAGAATCCCAACCCTCGACTTCCAAACGGAAAGCCTCTGCCATTCGCTCCCTCAATCGCTCCCTCGATCGACCAGTTAGCGTCGATCGTGTTTGCCTGGAGCGCGCGTACGATAACGGCACGTTATGCATGCGCAGGTTCACGCGCATCGCCTTATTTGGGTGGATGCGCCATTTTCGCGCGCGGTTTCACCACCAACGACCAATCAGCGGTAATAAACATTTTATTACACCTTTTGTCGTGGTGTTGCGGTTTATCCGCCCTCCCCCCTCGGGCGCTACGCGCCCTCGGGGAGTCGGGCGGATAAACCAGCAACACCACTCCAAAAGGTGTAATAACATATACATGGTTGGAAAATCAACACCCAAAAACTGCTATAAGTTAGGGATGGCTTCACTGGATGCCCATGACAACAACAGCTGGCCTGCATTCTTCAAGGGGACAACAAAAGATTCCTTTCCCCTACCTTGCAAAGTACGTAGGACGCAATGGGCTACAATATGTTGCATGAAGCAGGCGTAGAGTAATAAGGTGAAGCAAGAAAAAGTACAGGAATTCGAGGACAGCTGCATGTTGTGGTCTGATGATTCACTGTGACAACCCACTCACATTACTACTATATTATAATATAGGGAGAGGATAGGTGGGCGAGCAAATCTAGTACGAAGGCGGAGGTGAAATTACGCAGCCTGCAGTAAACAGAAACACACTCATGTTAAGCTGGACAGATGCACACACTAAATATTCTGTGAGCTCAGGTGAAGAAAGCTATCTGTGCCAGCACTTAAAAGTATTCATGCTCTTTATCTTTCCGCTACAATGCACACGCCCACGCACAAACCCTATGCATCAGTAGTACGGAAGTGTGTCCACTCACAAGACAAGTGCAAACACAAGGAAGCGAACCTGTAGGACGTGCAGGTGCTCCGCAATATCCAGACTCTTCATCAAATGCTGCAATTCTCCCTCTCCCTTCCCTCCCTCCTCCCCCTTCAACCCCTCTCCGTTATCCTTCCCTCCGCCACTTCCGACGCTCCAATCGACTCCCTTTGATGTTTTGCCGGGGGTCAGTTGAACTGTGGGGGTCACAACTGAAGAGGAGGAGGGAGGGGCCGGGGAAGGAAGGGCAGGCCAGTGGTCCACCGGTAGAGACTTGGAGGAGAAGGTTGAGAGATAGCTGTGGTTTCCTACCCTCCCTGTGGACTGGGGAGAGATAGGGGGAAGAAGTAGCAAGAGGGAGTGGAAGTAGGGAAAAGGAAAGAGAGAGAATGAGACAGTAACGTTGTCTGGCATGTCACAAACAGGCAAACATAATGGACACACACTTGATACCTCTGAACCCTTATTCAGAGGTTTATCTGTAATATTGTACCTACAAAGGACACCTCCATATAAGGAGTTTTGAGGTTCCACTATATTGACTTACAGATAGGATGGGAGGAGGAGCAGATGAAAACGGAGCCACACCTCCAGACGACGGCTTTGACCACACCTCCCCAATTCCGTGGGCCCTCCCCGAGGAAGAGGGCGGTGCAGTGGGCGGAGCCTGGATTGAGAAAGACTGAGAGAAGGGCTGTGTCGCGGCATTGGAGGGTAGCCCACTGCCGATCGCTCCATAGAGTGCTCCAGGAGTGGGGCTGTGGAAATCCCACGGCTCCCCTTGGAGCTTGTCCGGAGTCGAGGGCGGGGGTACAAAGGTCATGTGAGGGGGCGGAACTCCGTGATGGTGCTGCTGGTGAGGGTGGTGGAGGGTTGGGGGGCGACTGAGGAATGGGGAGGATCCACTGGGGGGCAGGAAGGAGTGAGGCTGGGGGAGGGGGAAAGAAAGAGGACGAGAAGGGGAGAAATGCACTGGTTGACCGGCTATGGAATCCTCCAATGTGGCCAAGTGCTCCATTGTGTACTGAGTTTTACCAACTACATATGTATCTGACCATCTCGACACACACGTCACAAACACACAGACAGTCAGAAGGGGAGAAATGCAACAGTTGACCGGCTACGGAGTACTCCAATGTAAACTTATGGCCAAGTGTTCCATTGTGCACTGGGTGTCCAGAGCCAATCACCATTGTTTTACCAACTATCTGACCATCTCGACACACACGTCACACAAACACACACGTCACAAATGCACAGACAGTCAGAGTCACGTAGAACATTGACTGAAGCAGTGAGGGTGCCTCAGTCTGCATTCTTCACTGCTACAGAGCCAGCACACCACCTGACTAGTCAACTAACCTACCACCTGCGTAGGTACAAAGTACACCAGAAGAAATGACGGCTGGCGCCTCATGTCCTGCAGGCAACCCTCAGAAATTGATTATTGAAGCCCTCGAGCAGCTTCTAGGATTGTAAGTATGGACGGCGAGAGCAGGAGTTCGCACGATTACTGGACTTCTTCCTAGAAGTTATTTAAAGCTGGCTATGGATGCACGAGGCATGCAAACCAGGAATGGAGCACATTATATACTTCTCACACACACTGAAACACCGAGTGGACAAAGGAGGGAGGAGGGAGGAGATGGTGTACCTGGACTCCAGACCAGGTGAGGTTCTGATGTTTGTGTCCGTGTCCCAGTAGGTGAGAGTTCTGAGAGTTGTACCTGCATTTTGTAGATAGATCTTAAAATGACACTTGCCACACACACTCTCTCTCTCTCTCTCTCACGTGTCGGGAGTTTAAAGAGGCCGACACACGTGTGACGTGGTGAAAGATTGGGAACTCCCCCGATGACCAGTAACAAAGAGCCTAGCACTGCACATGCATGTTACTGGACTTGTTGGATAGGTTTACATGCACCTGGCTGGCTGCATGCAGTGACGCCAACAAAGCCACCCACTCTCTTATAGCTTTAGTCCTGCCTACACCTGCCTCTCTTCCTTCATTTCCCAATCACAATCACAAACACACACACACACACACACACACACACACAGCTCACATAGAGTGTTGGTGGGACCACGGTGGGATGGGTGGGCGTGGCTCCAGGTCAGAGTCCAGACCCGGCAACACAGACGGCATTCCATACTGTTGCCCTGGATACCAGTGCATTCCATGGCCAGCTATAAAATATATAAAATATATCAAAACACTTGGGTGAGGCACTAGACTATACACGTGTGTATTATGTGCGTGTCACATGCACGTAATACGCACTCTCGAAACTCGACTCAAAGAATATCAAATTGGGGCATTGCACACTACAACCAGCCGGTGAGAGTGCAGAACAACTGTGAGCCGTATATTCATACGTTATGCCTGGTTTGCTAATGATGCTTGCACTCGCCATACACACATGGACCTTTAAAGTACAATTTGAAAGATGCTGGTGAACAATGCTGCAGGGTCACCAGAAGATTTCTATTCTGCACATGCGTCCCTGTTGTTGTAATAGCAGATCAGGCGATATCTTTAAAGTGACAGTAGCAGGTCACGCTACTTTTTTTTATTGGTCAGTGAATAGTAGTAAAAAGGTCAAAGATGATGTCCTTTAATCATAGTGCTACTATTCACTGACCAACTGTGACCTGTTTAAGTACTTCAGTAACGTGACAAAAAAGTTAGTTTTATTTATCGCAACTGCCATAGCCATGAATTACAGCATGATGGTGTGATGTTGAAGTTCAAATTCATCTGAAGATTCAATAGGATGAACGTTTGTGAAAGATGCTGGTGAACAATGCTGCAGGATTTCTATTTTGCACATGCGTCCCTGTTGCTGGTATATTTAAAGTTACAGTAGGAGTGGTACAACAGGTTGTCTTTAAATCATAGTGCTACTATTCATTGACCAATAAAAAAGTGGTGTGACCTGTCTAAGTACTTCGGTAACGTGACAACAAACTTAGTGCATCTGTCATAGCCATGAATTACAGCATGATGGTGTGATGTTGAAGTTATAAGAACTGGTTGCATTCTATTCAAATTCATATAATGTACTCTGAAGATTCGATAGGATCAACGTTTGTGCAGCCACTGACCACAGCTTCCCTGCTTCTCTAAACTACTATGACAACAGGTAAGATGATTAGGCAGTGTATCAATCCTCTGTGCACATTCACAGGGAAGATTTACATGCGTGTGTGTATCTGTCTTTCTGTTACCATGTTTACGCAACAGGAGGGTCAAAGTGATACTGCCCTACACTGGTCTTATTAACTCTCGCCTGTGTCCATGAGCAGCGAGGGTTATTGCAATTGGTCCTGTGTGTGTGTCTGTCTGTCTGTCTGTCTGTCTGTCTGTCTGTCTGTGCCATGTTTATCTTGGAAACCGTGACAGTTCTGAATGTGAAACGTGGACATCATGGCTATGCTCGGTAAAATCAGCTTCTCATAGAAGATGGCCACTCTTGTGCCCAGACCCTCACCACACAAAGAGGGTCTGGTGTATAACGTCTGATTTCTTGGTTGTGACGAATCGGCACGTACGGCTTGTGAACAAGCAAATATGCTAATGAGCATCGTCTTACACACGAAGGAGTACTTCATAATACGCAATGTATTTGTGTGCACCCAACGCAAACTGCCCATATCGTTTAGAGTGTCTTTTGTATTGCAGATCCTCGTAATGCAGATCCTCAGCCTGAACAGCCAGTGGGAGTTATGCCTAACATAGCCTTTCCATACAGCATTGTTTGCAAGACGTCTGGAGAAATTATCATTAGCGAATGTGGAGATCATAAGGTATCTATTTTTGGAGATATTACCATCAGTGAATCTGGTGATAGTAATGTATCTATTTTTCGTCCTAAATGGGTAAAACCTTTTGGACACTGGGGCGATTCTCCCGGACAAATGAGATATCCGAGAGGAGTAGCAATTGATGACCATGAGAATATATATATTAGCAGCCAACACAAGCTGCAGAAGTTTACTAAGAATGGTTTCTTCATTAAATGTGTTGGTACAAAGGCAAGGGGAGAGGGAATTTTATTTTCACGGGGGAGTAACGATTTACCAAAGTCAGATTTATGTGTGCGATAGCTCTAATAATCGCATTCAAGTGCTCGATCTTGACTTACAATTTGACCACTCTATTGAATTAAGTGGAGATCCTTACGATATCAAATTTGACTCGGTTGGAAATATGTACGTAGCTGAGTTTAAAAGTAAAAGAATCGAAATATTGGACAGTGATGGCCGACGTAAGAGCGTATTTGGTAACGAAGGGGAGACAAAGCTGGATGGACCAACAGGTCTACACGTTGCCGATAATTATGTTTATGTTAGTGATCACAGAGCCGATCGCATTGCTGTGTATAACACCTCGGGTGATTTTCTCACTAAATTCGGAAAACGTGGCAAAAAATTAGGGCAACTGTATGGTCCATATGGTATTGTCGTTCATGATGGGAAAATGTTTATTTGTGACAGTTGGAACCACAGAGTTCAGGTATTTACGGTGGAAACCGTTCTGAATGGAATTGAATAAACCTCGTATTACTACCCGATATATGTGTTATGATTAGCTGGTAGCTTTTGTATATTATACAGAATATAATATTATTATAGTGCTTGGTGCTTGTCATGTGACCTTCAGCCAATCAGATCTCAGTACGCACCCACGCGTGAAAACGTGTCTACTAAATCTCGTAGTAACTCGTATCATGTTTACTAAGTGCCCGCGGCGCCGTTTCCTCGTGCAACCCGCACACGCATCAATTGGAATGCGTACTAATTGAGTTAGGCATCTCATCTGTTGAAATCTACGTGCTATATCGAACCCCACGCGACAATGCTCGTACAGTTTTACTGGAGTGGACGTGATAGTACACGTTGCAACAAGTCAACTTGTACACGATACGTCAGAGATGCCTAACACGAAGAATGCAATTAAACCTGCTTAATATGGATGCCTCTGGAAGCAGCTGTAATATCCCCCCTATCGCTAACATGTACATATACAGCTACACGCATGCAGGAAAAGGCACTTGCTGAACCGGCGTCTGTTACGGTCAAAGTTGTGGTATACTGTGGACCTTGTGGTTCCAAATGTATTGCAGAGTACTCACAGTAGGAGGTCAGTCTCTGAGGTGGTCTTTGGAAGGCCACTGAGGATGGAAACAAATAAGGGGAAGCTTAGGGAAAGATAAAAAGGAGGGGAACAACAGACATTATATTTACATGGTAACTGCACGTTTAAGCTGGAAAGAAGAGACAAGAGTACGGTACCAGTGGTGGAAGGCACACTGCTCCTCCGGTGAGATGGAGGACCAATGATACCGACACAGCGAGGGGGAAGAGGGTACGAGGATGACGAGGTCATCTCTGTTGGGGCCGGAGGGAAGTGCTGCAGTGACAGGGAAGAGAGCGTTTTGAAGACACAATCAGTACTAGACTAAGAGTGGCTTTGCCTGTGCCATGAACGATGTTTAAAAGGAGTTGATATCACTTTTGTTGTGCAAAGCGCTGTACGGTGTTAAAACCAAACAGGAACACAACTGCATCACACTTCACTCCACATAAAGTGTGGGTGTACGGTTGTTCCACCAGTGTGTGAAAATACAATAAAATGTTTCCAAGTTGACTGAGTTGCTGAGATCAATGGGCGGGTTGTGCAAATGCACGCAACTACACATGGAAATAGAACAAACGATGGTGAGCACTAAATGGAAGGAAACGGACCACTTTTTGACTCGTATTGGTGGGTTTAACACAGTTTCCGTTCAGCAGAACTTGTACTACAGTCTCTATAGCTACAGTAAGACAGTACCTGTGTAGGCTGAATGATTGCCACACTGCGATGAGGCCTCGTTGACGGCAGGACAGTGGGTGTGGTCATGGGTGTGGCAGTGGGCGGGGCTGACATTGGTACAGTCGGCAGGACTGACGACACAGCTGGATTAGGAGACTCCACCTCTTTTCCATCTGACTGAGACTCGGTACCTCTTTCCTTCCCCACCCCAGCTGAGGTGGGTGTGGCCGACCTTTTGACCTCTCCCAGCAGCTTCACCGGAGAGGAGAGAGATCTCTTTATCTCCGATTTATTGGGTGTGGGTGACCCTTTGACCTCTGCTGTCGGCAATACCGGAGGAGACATTAACCTCTTCACATCACCAGACGATTCAGAGTTGGCAGGGGGCGTGGTCGACCTTTTGACCTCCGAGAGGGGAGCGACGGGTTCCGTGGGGACGTACCTACTGGACTCGGAGACGGTGGAGAGGGGAGGGAGTGTGGGAGAGATTTTGTGAGTGGGGAGGGGGGCCACCACGGCAGGGGAGGAAGTGGAGGAGGAGAGGAGGTGACGAGTGGGAGTGGGGAAGAGGGGAGGAGGTGCCGAGAGAGGGGTGGAGGGGTCCGGCACCGCCTGAAGCGACGGCCGGCGGGTTGCTGTGGTGACAACGGGGGTCGGGAGCGTCACCTCGCTCTGTCGTTTGCGGAGGCGTGCGGGGTGCGTGGAGGAGGAGAAGATGGAGGACTCTCCTTCTCTGTCGGGGGTACTCAAGGCCTCCATGATCAGCTCCTGGGCCTTGGACACCGAGTGCTGTGTCCCCTACAAGGAGAGGAGAGAGAGACAGAAAGTTTGTGAATAGGTTATACACGGGGATGCCGAAGAAAGATGTTTATCGCAAATGAAACTAATTCTGGTGAGGAAACTCAAGTGTGTACAACATGTATATACTCACTAGTATAATGGCATAGTAAAATGTAATTCAGACAGTCGTATGTTGGCTAGCTTTGCCCAGTTAGTGGGTTACTTTCAAAACTGCGGCTGAAGTGAGGAGTCAACGTGAGCGTAATGATGGAGATATACCTCACTACAATGGACACGTAAACTTTGGTCAGTGATAGGAATCTAGTGGCCAGCACAGATGTCAGCCACTGACCAATTGATTTCTCAAATTTACCACAGCAGGGCCCTCACTCCCTACCAGCTAAATTTCATGTGCATAAACAGGGACTTCTCTTTCTTTTATTAGGCAGGTGCTGTTTTAGCTCCCATGTAGCATAGAGACACAAAACGAAATGGACACGTGATAGAGATTGCCTAGCGCAAAGGGCGACTATACAATCCAACAATAGCAACGAGAATCTCCACTCAGTGTGCCGGTGTTCTGCTACGTGTAGTAGTCTTCAGGGTTGCACATGATTCAAGATTTCTTCTGGGGACTTTCTCTCATTGGCAAGAGAAGTGAGCCTATATACATGTAACAATAGACCATGTGATGCCAATGTACAGCTAGTTGTTTCAATGGTTTTTTCCATGCATACATCAGAATACACATACCCTAATACTGTACTTTACGTGATTCTAAATACACGCACATGCAATTTTTTTGCTTTCGCTCGCCAAAGGGTCTGCACTACAACCACATCTCACCACATCCAATACACACAGACCTTGATGGTGACTAGTCTCTCGGCACTCTTGGGGATGTTTCTGGAGACCGTGATGTGGGCCCCGGAGATCTCTTGGATACGATTGATCTTGGCTCCACTCCGCCCTATGACTCGACCCACCAGCGAATTGGACACCGTCATCTGCAGCGTTCTGAGGGGACGAGGGAGGGAGGGAGGGAGGGGGGTTAAACATGTTTTTCCAGTGAGTCTTTTCAAAAGAGGATTGTAAACACTGCACCACAAATACACTTTCAGTTGTGTGACGTGATTACCAAGATTACAACTTAATTAAATGACAGTTTGAGGGGCGAAAGTCGGTCGTTGAGATTCACACTGCACACCTACACATACTAGTTGGAATAATGCATATTCCCCTCACTGTTCATATTATGTTTGTGAGAAGTAAGCCTCATTTCCTAGTCAGTCACTCTCACACACTTTCTCCTGTGAGCGCTACGCTCCAAGCATTCTCCTCACTAATGAATGGCTGTCACATTCCACTAGGAACTGACTGTCTACTAACGTATGTAGTAGCTACAGGGAAGAGACTACTGGCAGGTCAAGCTGTAGACATGTGTTAAGGTCTGCAAGGAAAATACTTGACGTAGTGTTCCCAGCAGAAATAAACGCATCAGTAGTAATGTATACGACTGTTGGAGGGACTGACTAGGAAATGTGGTATGGTTCTCAGAGGAAACAAGCATATGGACAGTAGCAAACTGTGGCGTATTGCTGTAACTAAACCTCAATCGATAGATTAGTTACTAAAACCATTACACATGGTGAGTGTGGTTAGTTGTGAGAGTGGTAAGGGGTGTACATACATGTTGTGAGTGCATACCTGGTGGTTCTGGTGACGGCGTGCCAGGCTGGGGAGGAGGTGATGGGAGGAGGGGGTGGGGGCAGCGGAGACGAGGTGCTGGGCGGGGCTAAACTGAGGGGTGTGGCCTCTGTCGTCGCTGCCCGTAGCTTCTGGGACCCTGAGGTGATACATTATACACACACCACATAGTGTGATCATTGGATGGTCTCTTTCATACTGTGTGAAGAATTGCAAAGATGTACTCCTAATGAAATTCCCATTCTACTGTGGCGAAGTCTTGACAGAGACCATTGAACTTTATACTATGTACACACACTTTTGTTCTATACAAACTTCAACTTCATAATTTCACATCATATGAATGCCGATATGATACTGAAGTAGAATGGACAATACACAGAGGGCCCACTCACTGATCTTGTCGTCGTCAGTGCTGCATCGAGAGAGGGCCTGGAGATGTTCCAGTTCCATCTCGTCAGTCGGCCAATCACCCAGGGACTCCTGAGACGAACTCCACATCTCCTCCCCTCCTCCCCCCACCTCCACCTTCTCACCTCCTCCGCTCTACACCGTTTCACACAGTCACCAACAGATAATCATTGCAGTGAAGGTTCTACATATATGCCTTCATGGCGGGCTAAACCTAATAATAACAAGGGCCCTAACACCTGATTTTAGGTAAAATGTTTCCTACATATGAACTTTTCGCGACACAAAAAGTTGAAGGCGTGTGTGACTGCTGTGGATATCTGTGGAAGATATTTGATACCATAACCTGAACTGAACTCTACTGCTCAGGAACATTTTGCAATCTTCTCTCCAGAGACCCACATACTGTACTAATCGCAGGGTTCCCCCCTCTGACCTGTTGGTGGGAGGTTCCCTGAGCTGCCACCACAGCCCACTCCCTCGTTGCCTGCGTCTTCCGCCCGCTGTTGACCGACCCTCCCTCGGTTTTGGCCCCTCTCTTCCTCCTCCCTCCCCCACCGTCATTCCTCGTTGCCTTCTCGTGGCCCCTCGTGGTCTCCCCGTGGCCCCTAGTGGTCTTCTCCGGTCCTCTAGTGGTCTCTGGGTTGGTTGTGGTTCTAGTGGTCTTGTTTTCGTTACCTCGCGTGGCCTTCTCGTGGCCCCTGGTGGCTTCTTCGTGACCTCTGACCTCCCTCTCGTGAGGTTTCGTGGTCTCGTGTTGGGAGAGTGAGGTGGAGGAGGAGGGAAGGGAGGGAGAGGGGGCAGAGGGAGGAGAAGGCGAGAAGGGGTCACTGGCTGAAGACTCCTCCCTTGAGGGACTTGGCTCTGTGACAACAGACAGAACAGACAAGAGGCTGATAATACATCATAGCAAGACCCCACCCACTGCTTTAGGAAAATGTAATGTGCTAAAAACTCCATCTCTGGAATAGAACACGTTTTTCGCACATTATTATATACACAATAGCAGCTGCTCATACACTCCGCATCTTTTCTCTCTTGGCATCACATGGTCTATAATACCTTCATGTATGTATAAAAGCCAGTTTGCCAACTTTTGCCCGCAGTTTTCACTCTGACGGTGACAAGTCCAGTATTGTACCTGGTAGTTCAGAGTGGGCGTCATGAAACTCCAGGTCGTCCCCTGACTCCTCCTCCCCATCCTCCCTCGCCCCCTCCCCTCTCCCCAAAGTCCCCCCGTCCTCCTCGTCTGCCCCACCCACCGGCCGCGGACGCTGCCTCCGACGCTTCTTGCGCTTCGACCTCCGCTGCTGCTTCGGGCTGGAGGGCGTGGCAGTGGTGTCGGTAGTGATGGTAACGGGGGAGGGTGTAGTCTCGGGCGGAGGAGAGGGCGGGGTTGGCATTTCCTCTTCTGTCGGAAGAGGCTGTTCTTCCTCGCACTCAACCACCTGCTCAGAAAGGGAGGAGAGGGAGGGAGAGAGGAGAGGGAGAAGTAAAAAAGAAAAGGAGAGAGGGGGAAGGAAGAGGACATTGTACATACAATACGTGGATCATGTGATCCCATGGTCGTGTTTTCCTATCCCAGTCGTACAAGCACGAAATAAAGTGTGCACTAATTAGAATTTGCTGTAGGAAAAGCGAGCATTGGTACAGCCTCGGGTTGTTCTCACTACAATACGGCGGAATGAGTCGTTAGACTTTTACCAGGCAGATTTTGTGGACTCAATCCTCATCAACGATGCGTGCAATTGTTTTTATTTTCAGGTGTGGAAGTACAACAATGTATGTGCTGCAGCTAACACACACTTCTAGGCCAGTGTTTTCGAACACTCCTGAAAGATGCTGAGGGAAGGATGCTGAAGGAAGGACTGCCACACTGGCAAGGCAAATCTAACACTAGTAAGTGTCAGCATGTAAACAACACCTGTCCCTACATGTACCACAGATCATTAAATTTCATCACTAGCCATGTTTACAGCCTCACCACAGATCATTAAATTTCATCACTAGCCATGTTTACAGCCTAAATGTAGTACCCAATAGACCACAGGGTTGCTTGGTGAGGGATGTAATTGTCTGAATAAACAGCAGGCTAAGTAACCATGAGCACTGCATGCACTTGCAGCTGCTACACTATTGAGGCAGGTGTCAACAACACAACACTTGCTCTCTGACTGGAAAAACATTACCCACACACCACAGATCATTTGGAAGGACATGCACGTTTACATACACACAATGTACGCTACCAAAAATATTGGTGGTCACAAAATGACGCATTTTCAACCGGCGGAAAATGTATGGAGGTCATTTGTGACAGTACCATAAATTTAGAAATGTTAACGGAACTAAGAAATAGAGCCCAAGTGAGAGAATGGAGCCGTCTTAGTAAGAGTTTCCACATTTAGCCCTTACAATTGTATACTGCCACATTCCGCTTGAAAAATTTGGTGGATTGAAATTTGGGGGCGTGGCTGTCAAAATTAAAAGCTGGACCTCTAATTCCTGTCTCCCGGCAGTGACCTCCTTGCGTCTCCTCTCCTTCCGTCGGCTCCTCCTCTTTGCCGCGGCCTTCTTCCTGCTCTCCTGTCTCTCTCTCTCGGCGTCCAACTCCTCGCAGAGACTCTGGGCGTTTCTCAGGGCCGCCTGCTCCCTCGCCTTCTTGGCCTGGAGAGGGGAACAGAACGGAGGGAGAGAAGATAGAGAGAAAAGGGAAAATGACTGAAGGAGATGGGGAAACATGTAAGCAAATATGCACCCACAAAAGAAAAGGGGTCTACCAAAGTAAAAGCTATATAAAATGGCTCTACTCAAGTCTATATAATGAGACTTTCACAGATATCAAGAGATATACATACATACATAGAAAGGACAGAAGACTGGTCTACAGTAGAATATATCTTTACAGACCTTGGAGATCATCTCGAGGCAGCGAGCTCGGCGAGGAGTGAGGTCTGTGGCCGGAGGGGAGGGGGCCAGCAGGGCCTTCTGGCAGTCCTGCTCGGAGGGGAGGTGGGCCACGTGACCCAGGAGCCAGTCCACCAGCTCCACGTGCCCGTTCCTGAAGGCTGCCAGGAGAGCCGTCTGGCTTCTGTGGTCACAGGCCTGTGTAGTACATAGTACAACAGTACATATAGTGCAGTGCATGTTGTACAATGGAAGCATCCCACATTCTGACGACTGGACATGCTCGCTTTGCTGATCAAACGGAACAGCAGACAAAAAAAACCACAAAGAAGGTAGTGTTGATCCAATAGTGTGCAAAGAGCATGTACAATACAACAACTGTATCCTCAAACACCCCAATATCGCATTGTGATAAAATGCTCTGCAAAAGTCAATCACTTTAACAACTTTATGCAAAAAAAACACAGGCTTCACCTCCTTCCCTCCCCACCCCCACCAACCTCAGTATCGGCGCCATGTTTAGCCAACATGACGGCAATATCGGTGTAACCCTCGCGACAAGCCAGGAAGAACGGAGTGCAGCCTTTCTTTGTCCGGCACTCGATGTTGGCGTTGCGAGACACGAGGAGCTGAGCCAACTCGAAGAACCCCTTCTCTGCCGCCAGTGTGATGGGGCACTCTCTGATGGACACAGGAGGGGGAAGATGGAACAGGAGAGAAAATGAAACGAATGGTACTACCAAACAAATAGTAGAACGACGCATTACTGGGGATTGAAGAGAGAAGTTCAATTTCTGGCGCGAAACATGTATAACATTACAGTACAATGTGCAGTGCAGCAGTGTAGGTTGAAACATACATAGACATTCAGACAACTAGGTGGGATTGCTTCGCTTGGCACTCAAGGGGGGGAGAGAATGGATGGGGGGGCGAGGGGGGCGAGAATGGATACACACACCAGGCAACACATCGCGATATTTCAACTTCTGCGGTTGCTGTTCTAACACTGACATTTTACTTGCTAAGAGTGTTTTGCACTGTTGCATAGGGACATAATGCAGTAGTTAGCCTTCAGCAGTGTGTATAGGCCTCACCTGCTACTGGGGAAAGGTGTGGATGGGTTGCAGCCATAGTCGAGGAGTAGTTTGACCACCTCCACGTGGTTCTCTCTGCAGGCCTGATGGGGAGGAGGGGAGGGGAGGGGAGGGGGAGAGGGAGAAGGAGAAGGAGAAGAAGAGAAAGGAAGGATAAAGTGTACCATAAGCTTTCATGACAAAAAGAGATTTTGTGGATGTTATGAAATAGCGAAGGCGAATTGGCGCACAAGGCACACTAGCATTCATGACACACTCTCGTGATACAAGTTGCTATTGAGCAATTCACAAAACTTCAATTATACGAAACAAAAATAGCAGAGTCAGCGTACGAGGTGTGAAGATATGATTCCAGTGACACGTGGGCACAGAGAGACTATAGACAAACCACGTCTACAGAGACGGCGAACATGCAAAGGAGCATTTGTTTGCAGAGGCTCTTGGAGAAGAGCGCAGGAAAAACATCGCACCCACTGTGCAGCTCTTTGAAGTGGAATACACATCACACGTAAGATAAAGACGAAGAGCATTCACAACGTCCAGTGTTGATTTGAGCACCGCACATCGCAGCCAAGAGCGCTGAGAATGCCTACCCTTTACTCTATGGTATTGTACTCTGTCTCACTTTGAAGCACGTAAAAGAGGCAGTTATAATGGCACTAATGCATGCTTCTTCCTTTACTGTGAATCGCAAAGTCAATCCTCATAGTGTACTTAGAGATGTATACATACACACAATTGCAGTGCATTCTGTTCCTCCCTTCCTCTCCCTCTCTCTCCCTCTCCCTCCCTCCCTCCCTCCCTCTCTCTCTTCTTCTCCAGCCCACCTGGAAGAGAGGGGTGATCCCAGTCTTAGTCCGACAGTCTTTGTTGGCATCAAACTCCAGGAGAAGACCGGCCACGTCGCTGTGGCCCTTCCAGCAGGCCATGAAGAACGGACTCTGGCCGTAGTTGTCAGGTGTCTCTACGTCTGCCCCCATCTCCAGGAGCAGCTCTGCCACTGCCACGTGACCCTCCCTACAATCAGGAGGGGTTGAGCCTTAGTGTATGAGCTATAATTGGTGTGCATGCATAACGACTCTGAAACATTACAAAAATCCAGCAATTTGGCAACGTTTAGCAAAGAAGGTTAAAACTGCCCCAATTTTCCACTGCAACACACTACATGCACAACAAACCGTAACAACTTGGGAAACCAAAAGTTGGAATTTGGCTGGAGAGCAATATAAGGAAACAGCTATGCGACGCTTTTTGCATCATTCGTTAAGTAATTATTGCCCACGAGAGTAGAGAGAGAGAGAGAGTAGAGAGTAGAGAGAAGAGAGAGAGAGAGAGAGAGAGAGAGAGAGAGAGAGAGAGAGAGAGATAGAGAGAGAGGGGAAGAAGACATACCTGGTGGCCTCCATTAGCGGAGTGCAGCCAGTCTTGGTCTGGTGGTTAACGGAAGAGCCTCTCTCCTGAAGAAGCCTCACCACCTCCAGGTGGCCCTTCCAGCAGGCCAGGGTGAGCGGGGTGTCGTCATTAGAGCCACTGGGGGTGTTGATCTGGGCTCCCGAGTCTAGCAGGAGCTTGGTGGCCTCGTAGTGTCCCTCCCTGCCAGTGGAGGAAGGGTTAATTGAACACAGAGAGAGAAAGTAGTTAGAAATGGCAGAAAAGGTACGGGAAAGGTCAAAGGGTATTTGAATAGGTTTACTTGCTGTAAGACAAGACTAACACAGCTAATAATCAGTCCACACCCCGTGACGTATATGTTGTATATACAGTGCTGGTTTTACAATGAAGTGATGGTAAACTAATGTCCCACATCGTGCAACGTATGGAGGAGATGAGAGAGAGGAGATGAGGTGTGCATTCTCTGGATTCCTCGGCGACTGTGTATTGTGTATTGAACTGCGGGCAGCGACATCTGCACCTTGCCAATAACACCACCACCACTGGCATCTGACATGTTACAGACACTGTGCATCATACACCCTTCTCCTCTTTCCACTCCTCTACCCACAACACACACTCCCAGATTCTTCCCTGTCCTTACATACAAACACACACAAACCCTGTTTAAAACTCTCAGAAACTGCACAATCCTGAGTCTTTCAGGCACCACACGTTTCTCCTTATAAGTATGTATTAGCACCTAGTATTATGTCCCCCACATAATTGTTACATACCTATAGATGTTCCTTGTTTGTTAAGCGTTAAGGCATCAGTGGGTACTTAGCAACTTTCACTTACGTATATATATATATATACGTACTACCATAACCTCCCTCTCTCTCCTCTCACCCTCCTTCTAGTCCCCCCCTCCCCCAAACATACCTGGCAGCCAGCATGAGGGGAGTGCAGCCGGCCTTGTTCTGGTGTTCAATATTGGACGCGTGGTCGAGTAGCAGGGCCACAACATCTCTATGCCCCTTCCAGCAGGCCAGGGTGAGAGGTATGTTGTTCTCGCTGCCAGACGGAACGTTGACCTTGGCTCCTTCCTGTAGGAGGAGCTGAGCCACTGTCAAATGACCCTCCCTGCAGTGTGCGTGTGTGCGTGCATGCGTGCGAGGGGGAGTAACAATCATGTTCGCATGTAAGTCTTCTTGTATCACCAAATGTTCCGTAGCTACAGGCCCACTCACACTCAATGCATCATTACACTGTACAATGTGAGATAACAGCACACCTGTGCCCCAAAGCTTCATAGTCTGATTTCACCACAGACGTTTAATACCCACGGGTTAAAACTATTGCTTGCACCATCTTGCAGTAAGAGTGGAGGGTGGGACAGTGTATGTATGTATGTGTACCCACCGAGCAGCCAGCATGAGAGGCGTGCAGCCATCCTTGGTTCGATGTTCGATCTGCGAGCCATGCTGCAGCAGGAGAGACACGACGCGATGGTGGCCCTTCCAGCAGGCCGAGGTGAGGGGGATGTCATTGTTAGAGCCACTGGGGGTGTTGACTGCTGCTCCTGCTTTAAGCAGGAGCTCTGCTACCTGTGGAGATATGAAGGAGAGAGGGAGAGAAGGAGAGGGGGAGAGAAGGAGAGGGGGAGAGAAGGAGAGAGGGAGAGAAGGAGAGAGGGAGAGAAGGAGAGAGGGAGAGAAGGAGAGGGGAGAGAAGGAGAGGGGGAGAGAGAGGAGAGAAGGAGAGAGGGAGAGAAGGAGAGGGAGGGAGAGAAGGAGAGAGGGAGAGAAGGAGAGAGGGAGAGAAGGAGAGAGGGAGAGAGGAGGGGAGAGAAGGAGAGAGGGAGAGAGAAGGAGAGAGGGAGAGAAGGAGAGGGGGAGAGAAGGAGAGGAGGGGGAGAGAAAGGAGAGAGGGAAGAGGAGAGGGAGGAGAGAAGGAGAGAGGGGTGAGAGAAGGAGAGAGGGAGAGAAGGAGAGAGGGAGAGAAGGAGAGAGGGAGAGAAGGAGAGGGGAGAGAAGGAGAGAGGAGGAGAGGGAGAGAAGGAGAGGGGGAGAGAAGGAGAGAGGGAGAGAAGGAGAGGGAGAGAAGGAGAGAGGGAGAGAAGGAGAGGGGGAGAGAAGGAGAGAGGGGAGAGAAGGAGAGGGGAGAGAAGGAGAGAGGGAGAGAAGGAGAGGGGAGAGAAGGAGAGAGGGAGAGAAGGAGAGGGGAGGGTGTAATACCATCCATATTGAATAGGTGTGTTTTCCTTCCCCCTCCTCACTGCAAAGTGTGCCCTCAAACTTATCTTAATGGCGAGTTTTCTCTCTTCTCATACTACGTGTAAAGCAAGGCTTCATAGTGTTGCAGCTGGCAAATTAAGGAATGGCAAGCCCTGGCTATGGTGGTTTGGCCTTGACCCATGGAGGGTGCAGACCTGAACAAAAAGGTTGATACACAACTGCTACACTCACACTAACACAGGGAACATCATACAACCAACACCTTGTCATGTGACAGACACTGTCAAAGAAATACTCGAGCATGAAAAATCCAGTTAAGGGCAAAGAAAATACACTTTGATGTGAGTCTGTGACAGGATCTAGCATGACTAGAGGGTGTAAGCTACATTTTGAGTGTGTACTTAGCCTCTCCCTTCGTTACCACTCCCCTTCCTTGAACACAGCAATTACTCCTCCCTCTTCCCTCTAGCACCTCATTTACAACAAACCCTCCCTCCTCAGTGTTAATGTCTGTCCATACACATACCCCCAAACCCAACAGCTCTTTCCTCTTCCCTCTTTGAATGTGTGCACTTCCAATCCCTCACTCTTTCCCACTCCCTTCCCACAGAACTCAACACACACTGAATGTGCCTCTTAACCTCATGGACACCCTCCTCAAAAGTGTCCTCTCCCTCCCCCCTCCCTCCCCTCTCATTGTATGTCACACCTGAGTATGCCCTCCGAGAGCGGCAAACATGAGCGGCGAGAAACCCTCCTTTGTGCGGTGCTCCAAGTCTGCTTTCCGCCGTAGAAACAGCTCCACGACCTTCTGGTGGCCCTTCCAGCAGGCAAAGGTGAGAGGGCTGTCTTTGTTACTGTCCGACTCTACATTTATCTCCGCTCGGTGGTCCAACAGTAGCTTGGCCACCCTCTCGTGGCCGGCAAGTGCGGCAAACATGAGGGCCGTGCAGCCGTCTTTCGTCCGGTGTTCGACAGCGGCATTTCTCTCTAGAAGCAGCTCGACGACTTCGCTGTTGCCTAACGTACAGGCCCAGGTGAGCGCTGAGTCATAGGTGGTCTCCGTAGGGGCGTCTATGTCCGCACGGCGGTCTAGGAGAAGGCGCGCAATGCTAACGTGTCCCTGACTGCACGCCTCGAGAAGGGGCGTGTTCCCGGCCTTGTTCCTGTGGTTGACGTTCGCTCCGCTCTCCAGCAGCAGCTCCACGATGTCCTGCTTCCCCTGGCGACACGCCAGACTCAGCATCTCGTCCAGGCTCACCTCTGCCTCCCCCACCGAGCGAAACACGCTCTCGGGCGCCGCCTCACCCACCGGAAACGGAGTCTCCCCGTCCATCTTTCTTTCCCGCCGGTCGGCCCGGGATTCTGTGGATTGCGGCCACGGGGAAGTCTCGCGCGAGTCTTGCCAGAGTCCAGCAGTTCCCACTAGCCACTACCGTCTGCTGTCCACTGTAGCCAGCGGCTGTTCTACGGTGCCATATTCACGCACACACAATTCTCGCCGCGATTGAGTTCGCTTGACCTTTGTGAACTCTCATACGGAGCCACACGTGGAGGATCATGTGCACAACTTAGTTGTGTGCGCATGCGCAATACTATAGTGTGCACTGTAAAACGTGTGAAGCTCCATTGAGCAAAAATACATACATGCACAAATATTTTGCATAGTGCAGTCTATATAGCAGATAAACAGGCAAACTATGACACGATTTATTTATGGTGGAGAAGAGAGAATGGAGGAGAGGGTTAGTGGAGCTCTATTTCGTAGCAAGCTATCAGCAAAACCAGAAGCAAGACGTCTGATTGGCTGTTGCCGCAGTGATGGTAGTCGTGGCAGCTGGATATTGGAGCTCCCTCCTCCCCTCTTCCCATGAGTTCGTCAGCTTGTCGCCATGCCAACCATGGTGATTAGTTTGTTACTCGGGGGGAATGGACTGGAGGTACTGTTCGTACTTGCGGACCAGGTCACTTTTCTTCAGTGCCACCCACGTCCGTCTGGAGAAATCATACCTGCAGGGGAGTGGCGGAAGGGGCAGTAATAAAACATGTACATACCATGATACACCATGCACCTTCGTGTTGCAAGAGACTACATTCTCCATTCAAACTTCACAGATAAGCAAATCGTATAATTGCAGGAGATTCTCACTTCACTTCTCCACGCCATTTCTTCGTATTCCAAGTTTATGAGATCGATGTAATCAGGGCGCAAACTACTGTTTGTTGCCTGGCTATATACACATGGATTGGACCCACCATTCTTTCTCAGTGAACTGGGGCTGCGGTGTGGCTCTGAAAGAGGGGCGTGGCATGGCAAAGAGCTGGTTTCGGAGTGTCTCGGAGAGGAGCTGGTAGCTGGGGTGACCAGTGAACGACGGCAGGAGACACAGGAGGGGATTCAGACCAATGTCTGAGGATCATGGAGGGGAAGGAAGGGGGGAGGGGAGGGGAGGATGGAGAGGGGGAGGAAAGAGATAATGGGGTATAGGTAAAGAAAACCAAGGAAAGTATATACAACCAGGTAAATGTACAAGAGAGAGGAGCTAGAGGGGTGGAAGAGAGATGAGCTAGAGGGGTGGAAGAGAGATGAGCTAGAGGGGTGGAAGAGAGATGAGCTAGAGGGGTGGAAGAGAGATGAGCTAGAGGGGTGGAGGAGAGAGGAACTAGAGGGGTGGAAGAGAGAGGAGCCAGAGGGGTGGAAGAGAGATGAGCTAGAGGGGTGGAGGAGAGAGGAACTAGAGGGGTGGAAGAGAGAGGAGCCAGAGGGGTGGAAGAGAGAGGAGCCAGAGGGGTGGAAGAGAGAGGAGCTAGAGGGGTGGAAGAGAGATGAGCTAGAGGGGTGGAAGAGAGATGAGCTAGAGGGGTGGAAGAGAGATGAGCTAAGAGGGGTGGAGGATGAGATGAGCTAGAGGGGTGGAGGAGAGAGGAAACGAGAGGGGTGGAAGAGAGAGAGAGCCAGAGGGGTGGAAGAGAGATGAGCTAGAGGGGTGGAGGAGAGAGGAACTAGAGGGGTGGAAGAGAGAGGAGCCAGAGGGGTGGAAGAGAGAGGAGCAGAGGGGGTGGAAGAGATGAGGAGCTAGAGGGGTGGAAGAGAGAGGAGCTAGAGGGGTAAGGAGAGAGAGAGGAACTAGAGGGGTGGAAGAGAGAGGAGCAGAGGGGTGGAAGAGAGAGGAGTAGATAGCGGGGTGGAGGACGGAGAGGAACTAGAGGGGTGGAGAGAGATGAGGAGCGTAGAGGGGTGGAAGAGAGAGGAAACTAGAGGGGTGGAAGAGAGAGGAGCTAGAGGGGTGGAAGAGAGAGGAGCTAGAGGGGTGGAAGAGAGAGGAGCTAGAGGGGTGGAAGAGAGAGGAGCTAGAGGGGTGGAAGAGAGAGGAACTAGAGGGGTGGAAGAGAGAGGAGCTAGAGGGGTGGAAGAGAGAGGAGCTAGAGGGGTGGAAGAGAGAGGAACTAGAGTGGTGGAGGATATCATTTCTCGTCTGCACATTGTACTGTATATACTATTATTGTGAAAGTCGTCCTACATAAAATGGCAGAACCCATTTCCTCCCATGTCCCCCAGACTCACTCTTGCGTTCATATCTGGTGACACAAAATGTCGTTCCGTTGTCCGAGGAGCTGGAGTTGGTGGGCAATAAATGGAAGTTGACGGCGGCGGGATCGATGGCCTTCATGTGTGTGGAGTGGACAGGGAAACCTACCCCTTTCTGGACCAGTCCACTCCGCACCAGGGACACATTGCCTGCAGCACAAAGTAAGACCTTTGTTACACTTGTATCAATCTTCTTCCAGTTGCTACGTCACTTGAACTCTACTGTTCAACTACACAGTACCTAATGTATGTATGTATAGCTATGCAAATCAACCGCATTTTGACCTGTAAATTTTATAGTTGTAGAGCAAGATGCAGAGACCTACGCAGGTGTAAAAACAAGTACCCTTCAACTTCAGTTTTGTGTTTGCACTAAATAACAGGTTGCCAATAAACAAGCATTAACACTCTTTTGCGTAGCATTTTTTACTGCGCCCGGGGTGATACAGTTGTGGGCCCTCTGTCTAGCTAATGTTGTTCATGTGTAATACGTAGCAGTTAGAACCTTCAATACTTGTCCTGGTGCCAGTGAAGAGGTCAACCAACTGAGAGTGATGCTGTCTGAGACTCAGTGGCTGGAAGTCATGAGGACTGGCGTGGTTGAATACAAACACTGCCGGTGTGGGCAGTTGGGAGAGGAGAGAGAGAGAGAGAGAGAGTGTGTGTGCAGTGGCCACAAACCAAAGGGAAGCAGAGAGAACACTCACCTAGCTGTGGGAAGTACAAACTGCCATCCCTGCGTGTATTAAAAAGCAAAGTAATCTCACAATTCTTCGCGTGAGGGCCTGCTAGCGAGACTAGGTACAATGAAGAAGACAAACATGCCCACACACACATGCACGCACGCACGAACACACACACAAGCACATGTGAGGCCGAGCCATTGCACAAGGGTGGAAGCACTTCACTTCCAATTTAGTCGTTGTGTATTACATACGCCGAGAGCCTCTTACAGTCATGCTAACCCTGGGCTGCTGTCCATGTCACGAAGAACAAACACAACTGCAGGCTCAACCATTAGTATAGCACACACAAGGTGTACTATGTTGGGAGCCTAATTAATGCTCACCCTGGGCTGCTGTCCATATCACGAAGAACAAACACAATTGCAGGCTCAACCATTAGTATAGCACACACAAGGTGTACTATGTTGGGAGCCTAATTAATGCTCACCCTGGGCTGCTGTCCATGTCACGAAGAACAAACACAATTGCAGGCTCAACCATTAGTATAGCACACACAAGGTGTACTATGTTGGGAGCCTAATTAATGCTAACCCTGGGCTGCTGTCCATGTCACGAAGAACAAACACAATTGCAGGCTCAACCATTAGTATAGCACACACAAGGTGTACTATGTTGGGAGCCTAATTAATGCTCCCCCTGGGCTGCTGTCCATGTCACGAAGAACAAACACAATTGCAGGCTCAACTATTAGTATAGCACACACAAGGTGTACTATGTTGGGAGCCTAATTAATGCTAACCCTGGGCTGCTGTCCATATCACGAAGAACAAACAAAACTGCAGGCTCAACCATTAGTATAGCACACACAAGGTGTACTATGTTGGGAGCCTAATTAATGCTCACCCTGGGCTGCTGTCCATGTCACGAAGAACAAACACAACTGCAGGCTCAACCATTAGTATAGCACACACAAGGTGTACTATGTTGGGAGCCTAATTAATGCTCACCCTGGGCTGCTGTCACACAAGGGTTGAACCAACTTAGTTCATTGAGTATGTTTGGAGTCTAATTAATGCTCACCCTGGGCTGCTGTCCATATCGTGAGGGATACAGGCCACTTTCATCTGCTCCACTGTTCTAAGAAACCTGTAAACAACATACAACATTACATAATGGTGAATACTGGTGAATGAGGGGAGAGTTGTGAGAAGGGCGAGAGGATAGGAAGGTAGCAGGGAAAGAGGGACGAGAAAGAGAAGGGGAGTAGAAGGGGAGAAAGGAGGGAGAGAGGAGAAGGTGGCCGACTTGAAGATGGGGTCCTGGTGATCCATGGAGTCCACGACAACTACCACCACGTGACACACTGTGTACAGGAACATAGCCACCTGCAGACTCTGGAGAAGGGGGAGAGGATGAAAAGAGAAGGAATAACTGAGACTAAATTTCTTCTAGGGAATGAAGTGGGTCATAGAGACGAACTTTGGAACAACTCTAAGCGATGTGTGTATGCATACGTTGTATTTTCAAACGCGGCAGAGTTGTACACGAAATCATGAAACTCAACTAATTCGCTAACAAAGAGGCAGAAAGAGGAGCTTCTTGTGAAGAAGGTGGTGTGATAGACTGGCTGGTACATATAGAGGTGTGTGTGGAGGGAGTGGCTCACCAGTATCTCCAGGTACATGTCGGGGGAGAGGGTGGAGGGGATGAGAGAGGGATTGTCAGAGAACTGGGCCAGCATGGCGTCACTCAGCACCGGCTGCAGATACACACAGAGAAGAGGAGGGGAGGGAGGAAAACCGATAGTACGCGTGTCACATTCAACAAATCTGGGAACACAAACTCACACACAACTGGCTCATCATGTGATGCAAATGTGGAATGCTAAGTTTTGTAAGGTCAACCCACATACAATATTATTCGTAAAAACATGTGAGTAATGGGGAAGGCCCGGCTTCAAAGTCAAATTCTCGACCTGTAATGGAATATGACCATCCCCCTCCCTCCCTCCCCACCAACCTGTGTGTCTAGGAGTATGACTCTCTCGGGAGTGACGGCCATGTCCAGCCCGGTGGTTTGGTAACTCTCGCTCTCCCACACCTCCTTGGTCTCCGGACGGAACATGGCCGGCTTCCCGGAGCCGGTGCGGCTCCCCGCGAGGAGAGACATGACACTAGACTTCCCGACTCCCTGCCTCCCGATCGCCCCCACCACCAGGAAATCGCTCTGCTCCATTAGGTACTGAGGAAGAAGGACAACAGGGAGAGGGAGGTGAAACTGCGTTCGACTACGTACAGCAACCATGACACTCTGGAGCACTGTGTGGAGATAGGACTGAAGTACATATAAGCGTCATTTTCACCTTTGGAAACACAACATGCAAGTTGTAACGCGACCAGTGAAAAAACTTGGGCCAACAAACGATTTCAACAGCTCTCTATGGCATGCTTTCAAATCAGGTATGTATACATGGGGAGGGGGAGGGAAAAAACAGAGGGAGGGAGGGGGAGGGAGAATACAGAGGGAGGGAGGGGGAGGGAGAATACAGAGGGAGGGGGAGGGAGAATACAGAGGGAGAATGGGTAAAGAGGTGAGGTTCAAATCATAGGGCCCTTGTAAAAACAGAAAGCCACTAAACTTTCTTCACAGCATTGGTATCCATTCCAGATATCATATCACATACAAGGACACACACACACACACACACACACACTCAGGTTCATGATGATGTTATGATCAGGCATGCGTGCATACGCTGTACAGAATTCCATCCACAGTCGCTAGTGGACACAGACATGACCGCAATTGGCACGGGAACAGCTCTAGCGGATTGCTGTTGTTTGTGGGCCCTGAGAGAGGGGCATTACAATCTAGACATTCTCTCCCTACTTGGTGCTTCCCTGTTCCTTTCCCTTATTTTCCTCTCCCTAACCCTCCTTCTTCCCAGTTCTCTTTACTTACACACACACACACACACACCTCCAGTCCCTTGTCCTCCCAGTGCATGTTCTTGTCCACCAGTTTGACTGCATGCAGCATCTCGTGTGTCTGGCTCCATGGATCTCTGGCCACAGCCGACACCGGGGACGGGAGGATGTCCCCGCCCCCTCTGTCCCGCAGACCCCGCCCACCTCCACCTGTGGGCTGCAGGGGAACAAAACTGCTGGGGGTGGAGCCTTGCCCGTCTGACCTCCCTCTCTGGGGTCGACCCTGCGATTACAGTGTGTGTGTATTAGAGAGAGAGAGACAGAGAGACTCGTCAGTAAACACTACCTGGGTACACATTGACTACGAAATAGGCCACAAAGGTTTGGCAAACCAGCCACTGGACTAAACCAAGCCTCGAAAATCCAGGACACACAACCTAAAGGGGAATTCCAAACATGACCTGCATACTACGCAGGAAAGCAAGTTGCACATGTGTTTCACCTATCAAACCGAGCTATACAATCCATCCCCTTCACTATCGAAAGGTTTAGGAGAAGAATAATAACGAAGAGAGAGAGTTACTTAGAAAGTAGAAGGAATTGATATCAAAAACAGAGATTCCCATAGTCAGCATGCAGAGCGAGGTAGTAGTATATACCACACCAACACAGGAAAGATACACATGATTCCTGCGTGGAGTGAACTGTGAACTGTGTAAAAACACATGAAACAGTTGCCAAACTTCACCCCAAAAATCGTGTACAACGAAGCGATTCGATACCAGACAAACTCGACTTGACGGCACACACGGAGCTGTCTAGAAATTAGGGTAACTGTGACGACTAGGTATAGGTTTGCTTTGCTCACCAATTAATTTACTGAACACACGTACTGGGTTAGTGGTTAGGAAATGATCATTATAGGAGTACATACATGTACATACACACCTTTGCGTCTCCTCTGTCATAGTGTGAGCGAAGGAGCTGAGGAGGGTGAGGTGCGGGGACATAGCTCGGGGAGGGAGATGTGGAGCCTGCATTGGGAGAGGGAGGGAGAGGGAGGGAAGAAGAAGAGAAAGAGGGGGAGGATGAGATGAGAGGGAGCACCATGAAATTTGGAAAGATATGTACGTCACAAGATGGCCCAAATTACCACTGACCTTTTGACAGCAATGTAATCTCATAATATTACATGCACTTACCACTTCTAACTCAACATATGTACATCCACTATACACAAACAATCGTTGGTTAAACCAGTATCACGTTGGGTCGTAAAGCAATAACAGAGCGTTCTCGGCACTCTCATAATATACCTGAAGATGCGTTTGATTTGAGAGGCGAAGTGGCCGCCATGTTCCCGCCACTGGAGGCTCTCTGCATGATGGCAATGGACCCGGGCATCCGTGCCGGTCCGGTCTTGTCTCCTCCCCGTGACAGAATGGTCGGACCACGCCCTCCACCGTCCAGTCCCCCTGCACTGCCTCCATAGTAGTCCTGGGTATACAGCAACACACACTAATACACTGTCTAATAGAATTAACTGGTAAAGTAAGAGTGATGGCAACCTGACAGGCACATACACTAAATTTTTGGAAGCAGTGATCAGGGGTTACATGCAACACCTGGCAAGGCAAATATCCCAATACTTGTTCACCTACAAATCTCTCTCACTGTCAGCTTGTTTGTCTAACACTCGCTAAAACACAACAAAGCGGTGGGAATCAATTAGAAAGGAGTGGGAGGGAGAGAGAGAGACGGAGCAAAGGAGGTTATGTCGCCACGCCCAGCAGGGCCCTCACCTTCCCTCCACCTCGTCCTCGCGGCCTGTGGTCCCGGCGATTTTGATGATTGTTCCCCGCGTGGTGGCTCCGCGGAGGCGGCCCGCGGCCTCGATCGCGGTAAGGCCCGTCTCCTTCACCTCCCCGCCGCTCGCTGTCGTAGTCCATCGCCTCCTCCGTAGGCGACAAGAGCTCAACCAGCCACGGCTAAAAGCATTCCTCAAAGCTACACTGGAGAATAGGCGGGCGCTCTTCGATCGTGACCACACCCATTCCTAGAGCTGTTGCGCATGCGCAGTCAGTCAGCGTAGAGGAAAACATGGCGAAGATGGAGGGAGACGGAAACTCGCTGTACCCGATAGCAGTGCTCATAGACGAGCTTCGAAACGACGACGTACAGGTAGGCAGGGAGTTTGTGGTGTACTAGAGCCGTGGGGAAGGGAGATCGTGTCCAGGATACCGTCGTAAAACAAGACTTTGAAATGTTGGTTTGTGGGGGGGCCCGCGCCCCCAACCCACGTCTATAAACCTCTCCCACTAACCTCGTGGGCTTTGCGCTAAGACTGTCGTATATCAGCGACCAGTAATAAGGACAAAATTATCTGAGGGGCGCGGTGTTGCCTGTCTATGGGCTATGATTACAATGTGCCCAGTCAGCGGTTTTCGTCTCATCTCCTGTATATAGTTGCGACTGAATTCCATCAAGAAGTTGTCGACCATTGCCCTGGCTCTGGGAGACGAGAGGACTCGCTCTGAGCTACTCCCCTTCCTTACTGGTAGGACACAACTTACACACCACACCAGGCTTGTCAACAACACATTATTCCAGAGGACCCCCTGTAATCAGGTTACATATTTCTTTCTCCACAGACACTCTAGATGATGACGATGAAGTGCTGTGGGCGCTGGCCGAGCAGCTGGGAGACAAGGACTTTGTGGTGTTCGTAGGAGGCAACGAGTATTCACATACTCTCCTGGTCAGTTGTACATACATATGTACACCCATTCAACTTGTGTCCCAAGTATTACCAAGAATTAGTTCTTAATTTGTACAGGAAATACAGTTGAATTCTGTCTGGTTTTACGTGCGTATGCGAAGGGTTCACTAAGCTTCAAAGATAATTACAAATAGACAAAATTTTATGCTGAACACGAGGCTTGAAGTGTCACACAAGGTTTGGTGCTGGATGATTGTAGTATGTCGTTTGTCTTGTGTATGCAATGACACGCACAGGGATTTGTTGGTTGGTTGACTTGGTGACACCGAGAAATCAGATACTGTGGAGTACAATACTATATATATGCGCACTCCCCCTCCCTCTCCCTCTCTCCCCTTGTATTACTCGCTCTATTTCCCTCTCTCCCCCCAGCCACCACTGGAGAGTCTAGCTACCGTGGAGGAGACAGTAGTGAGAGACAAGGCAGTGGAGAGTCTGAGATCTGTGGCCGAGGCCCACTCTCCTGAGGACATGGAGAAACACTTCATCCCCATGGTCCAGAGACTCACCTCTGGTATGATATGTAGTCATCTCTATGACTGTATGTATAGTCTTATGCGAGCCACACTGAATGGCCTGTTGACCACAGAGCCCTGTGTCCAAGACAGTGAGCATTTTGTCCATTACCCTTCGTATGTGTGTGTGTGTGTGTGTGCATGGAAGAATAAATTGGAGTCAGCATCTGCCGCTATGAATGTTGTCCCCATTGTGACGCTACAGGGGAGTGGTTCACATCTAGGACATCGGCCTGTGGCCTCTTCTCCGTGGCCTATCCCTCCGTCTCTGACAGTGTCAAGAAAGACCTCCGAGAGTAGGCAGCAGCACACACACACACACCTTCCTCTCCCTTCTCTTTGGTCATCATCCTCTTTTTCTTCTCATGTCACGTATATATACTCACTCTTTACCGTGTTAATGTGTTGTATCTCTCTCTCTCTCTCTGTCTCTCTCTCTCTCTCTCTCTCTCTGTCTCTCTCTCTCTCTCTCTCTCTCTCTCTCTCTGTCAATGTCTGTACAGTTGGTTCAATAAGTTAGGGTCAGATGATACTCCGATGGTCCGCAGAGCAGCAGCTGGGAAACTTGGAGTGAGTCAATGTGTTCCCTGCTTTGTTGTGACCGTAGACATTTCGTGACTCAAAACTTAGTCTTAAATGAAGAACCAACTGATTATTGGGTAGTAAGAAAAAGCAACCTGTATGTACAACAGTACATTAGCTTTTGATTTGTAAGCTGTGATACCTCTGTGCAACTTGAAAATCACATTTACAGGTCATGGTCAATGCCGCCTTGCTTGTACTCACCTCGTAAGACCTTTTAGCTGTGTACAATCATTAACTTATACCTTTTCATTCTCTCTCTCTCTCTCTCTCTCTCTCTCCCTCTCCGTGTTACTCAGGAGTTTGCCACGGTGGTTGAGCCAGAGAACATCAAACAAGATCTCATTCCTCTCTTCCACAACCTGGCAGGAGATGAACAGGTACATACTGTACATGTACACACACTAACCGTCTACTGGTACACTAGCGGTATACTGTGGCTATTGGCACAGGACAAAAACCCTTGTTGTGATGCTATGCAGGTGTGGTTGTGGCAGCGACAAAGTTTCAACTTGTCAGTTATCTTGGTCCCTTGGGGTTAATTTCAAGGTTAACGACCACAAGTATAGTTGTCAGTGTCTATGTGATATTGCCATTGGCTGATCTGTGTGTAAGGAAATTACTACACTGAATACCTTTAAACGATATAGTTCCTTTCTTACAATGATATGGTTCCAGTAAACTGCACTCGCTAGTCTGCTGAAGAATATTTTCTCAAAATTTGCCAAACAATTCGCGGAAGTGTTTTCTCGTGTAAGTGTTCAGCTACACATGTGGTGTGTTGTGCAGGACTCTGTTCGTCTGCTGGCTGCAGAGGCGTGTGGAGCCATAGCCAGTCTGATGGACCAGGCAGACACCGAACGACTCGTGATGCCAATTCTCAACTCCGCCACCAAAGACAAGTCCTGGAGAGTCCGCTACATGGTTGCCGACAAGTTCACTGAGGTCTGTATCTACATACACGACTGAGAGGATTGTGCAGGTGGTAGAATGTAGGAGACTTTCCAAGACTGTGTTCTATAGTGGGATGTTAGAAATAATTAGTGAAAATGTGTTGTATGTGTGTGTGTGCGTGTGTGTGGTTACTAAGGGTTGTATGTACTCTGGGGAAAGGATTTAGTGCATAGAAGCTGGGTGACATAGGAGATAAAGGGCTTTTAGAGAGTGTGCTCTATAGCAGAATGATGGAAATGTAGGACTGGTGCGTGTGGTGAAGGGGCAAGCTGTAGTATTCGATGTGAGTGAGTGAACTGTAGAAATGGGAGATCTCTGTGACCACATCACACATGGTAGTTCCCTGCAAGCGAATCTCTCTCTCTCTTCTCATCCGCTTCCTCCCTCCTCCTCCTTCATGTATACATCTGCAGACTCAGTAGAGCAACCTAACCAAGACCAGCCTGGTCCATGCCTTTGCCAGTCTGCTGAAGGACCCCGAGGCTGAGGTCAGGGCTTCTGCCTGCAACAGGCTCAAGGGTACGTCACAAGTTGCACCCTGCTATACATTTCAAGGGGTCTCCCGCACATAAATTATGACCTAAAAGAACGGTCTACCAGCACTGAGCGACATGCGTTAGCACCGCAGTTGGTTATAAGTGTATTCTCTAGCAAGTGTGTCCGCATATTACTGGTGGTCTTCTGACAATGGGTTTATGGTACCTATTGGACATACATGTACGTATGTATGTTTCAGTATAATATATAGACCTCTCGCTCACGTCACTGTGTCCATCTCTCTCTCTCTCCTCTCTCTCTCTGCTCCGTGTTGTGTGTTGTGGCAGCATTCTGTGAGGCCCTGTGTGAGGACTACAGGGCGGACGCCATCGTGACGCAGCTCCTCCCCTGCATTCAGCAGCTGGTGCACGACGGCTCACCAACGACGTCAAGTCGTCCCTGGCCGCCGTATCATGGATGGACTCTCTCTCTCATGGGACTCGCCTCTCTCCCCTTGTTGGCAAAGACAGGTGCATATATACCTGAATCTAAACTTACTGAATGACGCTGGATGTGTCTTAAATTGAGGTATAGAGTGGCCAAATTCAAACAGCTTCTAAATACTGCTTTTTTGTCTCAAATGTTCCAGCCAAGTCTGTGATATATCATCACATCACATCACATTGAATTCATTTGGTGTTATGGATAAGGACTCGATGCAGGATGCTAGCATAGTGCAATAATACTAATAATATAGACTCAGGGGTTGGCTGCATAGCACTCTGTGCCATAGACCACGCACCCAGATCATGGGTGGAACCGTTACACACACAAGACACATACAGCCATATGAACATGAGGTGTCTGTCGCATACCTCCCAGACTCCCTCAACTCACCCCTATCCACCACGCGACAAGCCCTGACAGCTCCCTGCCAGAGCTGTCCAGCTATAGTGCATGCCCTTGCTTGATTTTGTTGTGGACGGCGGTCGCTTGCACCCCACATTCTTGTAAAAAGTACATAATATTTAAATATAGGCCCCGCGGGCCCGCCAACCCGGCCCTTTTTAAACAACACAAATCGCTTCGAATTCTGTGGCACCCATAGGTAGTAGTCAATGCGAATGCATGTCAGTGGAGAGTGTGTGTACAAAAGTGTCCAAATTAACCCGGACCCAATGGGAAGGCGCCACAGTTCATTTGTAAAAGACTCGCAAGTACACATTTAGTAGGTCTCCTAGAATTAATGCTGACACGTAAGCACGTCGGTGAACAACCGCATTGTCTATGTCCCTGCATGTCATAAGCGTTGTATTGGTAGACAAAAGTGTCCTTAAAAACACACATCTTTGAGTATGAAAAAGATGACAGGAAAAATCAATTAATCATAAGGCCTCCTCATCGAATGTATATAATGCACGCGGCAGACTCACTCGCACTATATACAATGACGTTCCCCATGCGTGACGTTTTGTTGATGTGTCCTTTACCAACACATTCTTGTAAAAAGTACAACAAGTTATAGGACCACTTCGAATTATGTGCACTGCACTCATCCAGCTATAGTCAAGGCGTTCATGATGTATGTGCGTCCTTACCCCACAATTCTTGTAAAAAGTACAAACAATTATAGGCCCTTCGAAGTATGTGCACTGCACTCTCCAGCTAGTATCAATGCATTTCATGATGTTTTTGTTGACCTGTCTTACCCCCACATTCTTGTAAAAAGTACGAAAAATGTATAGGCCCCTCTCGAATTATGTGTCACTGCACTCTCTCCCAGCTATAGTCAATGCATTCATGATTTTTTGTTTGACGTGCCTTAAAACCCCCATCATTCTTGTAAAACGTACGAAAATTTTATAGGCCACTTCGAATTATGTGCACTGCACTCTCAGCTATAGTCCAATGCATTCATGATTTTTTGTTGACGTGTCCTTACCCGCACATTCTTGTAAAAGTACAAAACAATTTAATTTATAGGCCACTTCGAATTATGTGCACTGCACTGCTCCAGCTATAGTCAATGCGTTCATACGATTTGTGTGATTGTGTCTCTTACCCCATCCACATCTTGTAAAAAGTACAAATCAATTTATAGTGCCATCCTTCGAATTATGTGGCAACTACATGTCACTCGTCCAGCTATAGTCAATGCATTCATGATTTTTTGGTGACCTGTCTCTTACACTATTCTGTATAAAGTATCAAACAATTTATAGGCCACTCGAATTATGTGCACTGCACTCTCCAGCTATAGGTCAATGCATTCATGATTTTTGTTGACTCGTGTCCTTACCCCCACATTCTTGTAAAAGTACAAACAGATTTATTAGGAGCTAGGAGAGGAGGCCACACTTCACTTCGAATTGTGCACTGCACTCCCTCTCTCCAGCTATAGTCAATGCATTCATGATTTTGTTGACCGCCTGCTGTCCTTATCCCCTCACATTCTTATAAAAGATAAAACAAGGACGCAAGACTGTTATAGGCCACTATCGAATTCTGTGCACTGCACTCTACCAGCTAGAGTCAATGCATTCATGAGTTTTTTTTGACGTGCCTTACCCCACATTCTTGTAAAAAGTATCAAACATTCATAGGCCACTGCGAATTATGTAGCACTGTCACTCTCCAGCTATAGTCATGCGTATCATGATTTTTTGTGACAAGTGTCCTTTCACCACGACTTACTTATAAAAAGTACAAACACTCCTTGCCGAACAGCTGGTAAACCATAGTGGCAATATAAGAGGGGTGCATGTTTGTCCTTGTGGTCAGCTCTGAATGGGTGTCCCCCTCCTATTACTGTACATAGTACCATCTAACAGTCTCTCTCCTCACACAGTGGGTGTCCCCCTCCTATTACTGTACATAGTACCATCTAACAGTCTCTCTCCTCACACAGTGGGTGTCCCCCTCCTATTACTGTACATACATAGTAGTACAGTACAACGTAACCGGCTCTCTCCTTACTCAGTACCATAGAGCACCTCCTGCCTCTCTTCCTGGTACAACTGAAGGACGACTGTCCAGAGGTGAGGCTCAACATCATCTCCAGCCTGGAGTCTGTCAACAAAGGTGAGCTTAGCCTACACCCACAATGTACGACTACAACAGTCATGTAGAAGTCACAGCGATGTAGGCGAAAAAGATTAAAGGGGGAAGTGAGTATACTATAGGGAGAAAGGCAAAAGTAGGAACGAGATTATGGGAAAATGTCGGAGCAAGATAGAGGAAACTCGGAGCGAGATTGTAGGTGTCAAATATGACAGGTTCGAGTGAGATAAGGGAAGAACGAAACGTTGATTTGTGTTTTCCCTTCCCTTACCCCCCTCCCTCCGTCCCTCCAGTGATCGGCATTAGTCAGTTGTCCACGTCTCTGCTGCCAGCCATCGTGGAGTTGGCAGAGGACTCCAAATGGAGAGTCAGACTGGCCATCATCGAGTACATGCCTCTCCTTGCAGAACAGCTGGTAAACCCCTCCCCTCCCTCTTCTCCCCTCTCCCTCCTCTCTCCTCTCCCTCCTCCCTCTTCTCCCCTCTCCCTCCTCTCTCCCACTCTTCCGACTTTAGCCAGTATCAACGTCGTAGTCCTGACTCTGTATTTCCATATTATGGTCTATCATTCATTGTTGGCTTGGTGTGTCCGTGCTCGTGTACATACTCTTTGTGTGCAGACTGTGTGTTAGTGAATTGTGCTGATCCTCCCTCTATTCTCCACTCACAGGGCGTTGAAGTGTTTGAAGAGAAGTTGAACCCTCTCTGTATGCAGTGGCTGATTGACAACGGTGAGCACCTTCTCTCTCTCCATACCTCCATCATCTTTACTAGTTTCTTCCTTGTAATGTAGTGAAAACCACCTCAATAATTCCCCATCTCTCACTCTTGTAATACTACCTCTTCCTGGCCTGTGCCTACGATTCCAAGAACTGATAGTCATTCTCCTAGTATCTGCACAATGCTCTCTTCCCCCTCCATCTTCCTCTTCCTCCCAGTGTACGCCATTCGAGAGGCGGCCACGGTCAACCTCCGTAACCTGGTGGAGAAGTTTGGTTCAGAGTGGTCTCGAGTCGCCATCCTCCCCAAGGTCCTCGCCATGTCACAGGATCCCAACTACCTCCATCGTCTTACCACCCTCTTCTCTGTGAATGTAAGACCCACATGCACGCGCACACACACACACACACACACACGCACACACGGGACTATGCATGTGACAGACATTCAGCCCAGACTCATGTTCCAGTGATGACCAAACTTATCTGGCAGCTGTGTGTACTTTTTGCTTGCTGTGCGTAGTATAATCATGTCTTTAAAATGGAGTGTATACATGTAACTGTATATATGATATACAAGCGTCATCAAAGTGTCACTCTGTGTCCCAGGTACTGGTGGAAGTGTGTTCTGTGGAGGTGATAGAGGAGGTGATGATGCCGGTAGTGACCAAGATGGCCGAGGATGCCGTGCCCAACGTCCGTTTCAACGTGGCCAAATCCCTCACCAAGATCACCTCCCGTGTTGGACAGGGGTCAGTGGCCCTGCCTGTTGTGTAGTCCTGGCTTTTCATAATGTGGCAATCCAGTAAAGAGAGCTATCCGCACTAGTAAAATACCTCTCTGATGTGGGATATTTCTTCAAGCAATTTGCCCTGTTCTTGTGATTTGCAAAGCATCATTTTATGGAACTCAATGCTACCAAAACACATGCATCTTCCACAATGGTGATATGTTGTATTCTAAAGCATGTATTATTATATATAGTGCTGCATGATAGCATTATGTTTCTCTTTCTATTATGCTTCTGCTCCTCCCCCTCTCTCCTTCCCCTCCAGGACGGTCAAGTCAGCGGTGCTGCCGGTGGTTGAGAAGCTGCAGAAGGACTCTGACCCCGATGTCAGGTTCTTCTCCTCCGAGGCCAGCTCCCAGATCACTACATTCCTCTCAGGGTGATTGGCCACGCCCCTTTGACATGTCCACTCCCCGTGCTCTCACACTTCTACCTTTGATTGAACTTTAGAACTTGCCATATTGCGTTGTAGATGTGAACTATAAATGTTTATAAGAGTTTCCCTCTTTGGGAAGACGCCGCGCCGCTGTCACTCCAAGATTTCGCTCCTTGTGCGCATGCGTCAAACGTCGACCTCTTGTGAGTGCAGTGCGCGAGGACGCCGAGAACTGGCAGAATTGCACACACTGCCACTGAGCGTCCAAGTGGTGCAGGGAGCGAACTGTCGGAATGGAAGACGAGGGGCCGTTGGTGGGAGCCATAGACCAGGGCACGGGCAGCTCCAGGTTCCTGGTGAGAGGCTAAAGTTTTATTCCACACGTCAAGGAGTACACGCGTGTGCCCCTCGCTGGACATGATGGAGAGAATGGCTAGTAGCCAGACAGTACTGCGGGTAGGACAGTACTATCGAGCGTGTTGGGTGCGGTATATTTAGCGTGTGTGGCTATAGCAGTGGGTGGAGCTCATTAGTTGCTAAACCTCTACATTTCAATTGGTGTGTGATATTATGAACTGCAGGTGTTTGACAGAGAGTGTAGAGTGGCACGGCGGGAGGGGCGGAGGATAGAACATCAGGTGGAGGTCAAACAGAGTTGCCCCCACGATGAGTGAGTGCTCAAATCACCGAACCCACAACTTTGTAGGTTCCTATTGCCATAACAACTGACTGGTCTGGGGCTAGGGTATATATGTATACACAGAAAGAAACATTATGCTGAGCAGTACGGACTTGTTAAATTAGCCTCCCCATACAATTCGTTTTGAAGCAGAGGTGTTGCGTGTATGCATACACTGTAGCAATATTCTCTCGCGGTTGTGTGTGTCTTTGTGATGACTTTTCTGGCAACGTATTTACTGCTGCAGGTGGTTTGAGCAGGACGGGGAGGAGCTACTGGGGAGTGTGAGAGAGTGTATGGAGGAGGTGGGGAGGAGGCTGGGGGAGGGTGGAGTGAGGCGGCTGGCTGGGGTGGGCATCACCAACCAGAGGGAGACCACCATTCTCTGGGATAAGACCACTGGGAAACCTCTCCACCCTGCCATTGGTACATATACAGCAATGGTTTTCACATTACCTACTATCATTGGTCTAATAAAACGGGGAAAAACTTATGTGAATATCACGGTTTGTTTCTATAAAAGCTCTCTCTGTAAATTTCGATCGCATTATTCCTGTATACTACCATTACTGTGGAGAGTAATCAACTGTACGCAAAGCTTTTGTCCACAAAATATTCAGGTGGAAGTAGAGTGGCAATCCTTGATAATTAGACAAAGAGCATTTGCAAAAGGTCTAAATCTGTGTCGATAGCCCGATTGTGGCAGAGTTTTGATTCTCTGCTTGCTCTCTGCAGTGTGGTGTGATGGACGAACCGCCCAGTTGGCCAGTGACCTCATCAGAAACTCTCCTTCCAAGAGCAAAGACCAGCTCAGAGTTAGCCACCTCATTGCTCTGTGATTCTCCATTGCATGACACCTTCCAGGGAGCTACATATACATAAACTTTTTCACCCTACAACTGTCCAACTTCCTAACGATTTTAACACTTTGCACAATTTCTCCAAAAACAGTAATCATTTTGCACGTAGCTCCCTGGAAAATGATTCCTGTTGTTTGCCACATCTCTGAGACACTATAAAGCTGTCGCGTTTCTTGCTGGTTTGTGTCTCGTTGATGGTTGGAGATCTCTCTCCGATGTTTCCAGTGATGTCCAGAGTCCTCTCCATCATAGAGTCACTGGCGATGTTATTCCCCCTCCCTCGCTCTCTCTCTCTCCCTCCAGCAACAATGTGGTCTCCCCATCCATCCCTACTTCTCGGCCCTCAAGCTGCGATGGATGTTGGACAACAGTCACTCGGTCAGGACCGCCATTGAGAGGGGACACTGCCTCTTTGGAACTGTGGACACGTGGATCATATGGGTAAAGTATTGTAATGTATTCAATGAAGTGTGTGAGTAAAGGACACCTTGGAGACACGGAGAATGCCCCTCGTTCAGAGTTGATATGATACACACTATGGGACAGAACAAAGTGTCATTTTAGAGAAGTGCCCTTTGTTCTTTTCCAGAGGTTTCACCGTAGCACCCAAAGGTGACATGTAACCGGAAAATTTGCTCTTCACCTGCTACTACTGGTTGTCCGTTTGACTTAACTTGCTTAGCCCTAGCCAACAGTTCTCTTGTCTTTGCACATCAATAAGAACATACCGGTCCAACTGTGTGCGATAAGATGACTCTCGTGTGCTTTTCCCTCATTTTTGGTGAGGCGCGAAGCGAACCTATATATATACCTGGTTCGTCTCAGTGCAATGTGACGGGCATTGCACATACCGTAATGCGCTTCTAAAATACCGACGAAAGTTTGAACTACTCGCATTTGCTCCCAAAAAACTACAAGACCCATTCATCTGGTATATTACTGTATACTGTAGATAATTAGAGGGTCTCCCCCCCTCTCTCTCTCTCTCTCTCTCTCTGTTCTGTCCCCAGAACCTGACAGGAGGTGTGAATGGCGGTGTCCACGTCACAGACGTCACCAACGCCTCTCGTACCATGCTCATGAATATTCATACACTCCAGTGGGACCCCTCCCTCTGCAAGTTAGAGTGACCCTTTATACTGTCACACTATAACACTACCATACCATGCTCATGAATATTCATACACTCCAGTGGGACCCCTCCCTCTGCAAGTTAGAGTGACCCTTTATACTGTCACACTAGAACACTACCATACCATGCTCATGAATATTCATACACTCCAATGGGACCCCTCCCTCTGCAAGTTAGAGTGACCCTTTATACTGTCACACTATAACACTACCATACCATGCTCATGAATATTCATACACTCCAGTGGGACCCCTCCCTCTGCAAGTTAGTGACCTTCACTATAACACCCATACTTTCATGCCGTGCATACACTACCTGCTAAAGTAATACCCTCATGAATTTTGGTGAGTGAACAAACGAGCATACAGCAACGATGGCGAAATTTAAGTTCCACTTGGATGCGTGTATTTAAAATCGCGTAGGACATTGCGGTAGGGGGTGGCAACTATAGCACCTCATAATATATAAAGAAGTGCATGCAATAGTCGTCTTACAGCAAAATTGAGGACTACATTAATTTAGACCTGAAGTAATGTATGTACTAACATAGGTTCTTTGGTGTTCCAATGGACATTCTGCCAGAGATCAGGACCTCCTCTGAAGTATATGGAGTTATAGTGAGTCTTCATCATTTAGTCTTCATCAGTTAATCTTCATCTAAAATGTTCTCTTCGTCACTTTGTCAGGCTGATGGTGTGCTGAAAGGAGTGCCTTTGTGTGGGGTTAGTTGACCTTTATTCTTCAGTTAACACTCGGTCTGTTCGTTCTCCATATATTTCTTCCCTCTCTTCTCCCTCCCTCTCTCTCTCCTCTCTCTCCCCTCTCCCTCTCCCCTCTCTTCTTTCCTCTCTCTCTCTCTCTCTCTCTCTCTCCCTCTCTCTCTCCTCTCTCTTTCCTCTCTCTCTCCTCTCTCTCCTCTCTCCTCCCATACAGTGTCTAGGAGATCAGCAGGCGGCACTGGTAGGTCAGCAGTGCTTCAGTCCAGGAGACGCCAAGAACACCTATGGTACAGGCTGCTTCCTCCTCAAAAACACTGGCCAGGTATCAGTCCATGCCCTAAGAACCCCTTTAATTATGTTACGTAAGTTGTCCTATGAGTTTCTTATATATGTATGTATGATAGTGGGAGGGATTGCTCAGTGAGGCACATTCCTTCAGATTTCACCCACCACTTGCTGCCTTGTATCCTAGGCTTGCTACAAGGAGTTACATAAGAGGAGTAGGATAGTTACATACAGTTGGGTAATGCTCACACACACAGTTTATTATGATGATGCAACTTTGGTGCATTACCTGCAACTACAAATGTTTGACCATGCAATATTATGTTGCAACCAACTTTGTTACATGTTGTATCATCATTCCTAATACATTTGAAGACTTGTCTCATCGTGTGTGTTAATTAAGGGGCTGACTGTTTTGTGTCCTATGTATGGTGTGTCCAGCAAGTGGTGATGTCCAACTCTGGTCTACTGACTACTGTCGCCTACCAACTTGGTCCTGGCCAGCCTGTCTACTACGCTTTAGAGGTGCACACGCATGCAACTCTTAGAGAGTGTAATCCTTTTGTCGAAACCCACATCTGAATGATGTGTCTTACATGCCATAAGTACAATAGTGACCCTCTGGACCCACTGTGTCTTATTTTATTCACCTTGGGCTGTAGACTATATCTTACATAATGTATTCTTGCTTGTCCACACCATGGACTAGTAGACTATACTATCCTACTGCTATGCCTCTAAGTGTGGACACTGTGTTAAGATGCACTGTGTCGCAGGGAGCAGTGTCAGTGGCTGGTCAGAGTGTTCGGTGGATGAGAGACAGCCTTCATCTCCTGGAATCCTCCGAACAGATTGGTGCAACAGTCTCTCTCCCCCTCTCCTTTTGACTCTCTTTCTCTCTCTCTCTTTCTCCCTTCTCCTTCTCCTTCTCCCCTCCCTTCTCTCTCCCTCTCCCCTCTCCTTTTCCCCTCTCTTTCTTCCTTCTCCTTCTCCCCTAATACACCCCCCTCTCCTTTTCTCTCTCTTTCTGTTCTCCCCTATTACCCCCTCTATCTCTCTCATTCTAGAGGAATATGCTCAAGAGGTGGAGGACACGGGTGACGTGTACTTTGTACCGGCATTCTCTGGCCTCTTTGCCCCTCACTGGAGATCTGACGCCCGAGGGTGCGTAGCTGTGTGTGTGTGTGTGTGTGTGTGTGTGTGTGCTACATTAATGAACCCTCCAAAAAAGGACACCTCTCTATAAGGAACACTTGGTTCTGCCGCATACTAATACATTAGTGTATTGTACCAACTCTGACTATAAGACACTTTCAATGTGCCCCAAGAACTACTAGTTTTTCCACCAATGAAAAATACATGGTTAAGTCATTGGGAACTCATTAGGATTTAAAATGTGGTAAATATGGAATGGATTGTCCATAAACTAGTAGTGAAGGTTTCACTGTCTTTATGTGGCCATTTGTAGTGTATGTGTCCTTCTCCTCTACTGTAATATGCCAGACTCGTGATCGGACTGACACACTCCACCACCAGAGCCCATCTCTGTAGAGCTGTGCTGGAGGCGGTGTGCTTCCAGTCCAGAGAGGTACGTGTGTATCTGACTCTCTCCTTTGTACACTGGCGTACATGTACACAACAACGAGGTTGCAAAATTAGATTACACGGCTACACCTCATCCTGTTTGGATGATTTGCCCCATAAGCCCGGAAACCTGAGTTCCTATACAACAGCAGGAGAAAACCAGTTAGTTGTGTCTAGACTGAAGCAGGACTTACAGGATGTGATGGTGTGTATATGACCAGCCTACATACAATGTACGGGTGCTACATGTAGTTATGACTGCATGACTCCTACACACATGCTTTGCTTGCGCAGCAGGTGAACTGCTGAGTGTCATCTGCGACCTCTTTGCTGTACATACAACATGTGCCAATGCTATTTGAATGTTACGTCATTTGCTTTATCTGTCGGCTTTGACATTTAGCAGCCAGCCACTCCACCAAAAATATGTACACAGGGGCACTCTATGTTGGTACATAGGTACATACAACACACCATGTAGAAATCTCACACCTGCAAAGACCTTAACCTAATTGGGGGTCTCCATTAACTTGATGCTCTGGTTTATAGAACGCTTTGGTTCAGCAGTGCACATGTAAGTATTAATGCTTCGAATGAAAATGTGTGTGCATTATGTGTTTGGCAGTTCGCCTGAGCTTTCTGAAAACCTAACCACTTCAAGGAACTGTGTATACAAAGCCACTTTGGCATCTGTATCAGACGTGAGTGCGATCGCCTGTATTGTGGTGTGTCTGTTGCACCAGATCCTGGATGCCATGAACCAAGACTGTGAGCCTCCGTTCACTCAACTGAAGGTGGACGGAGGAATGACTGTGAACGAGGCTCTACTGAGACTTCAGGCCGACCTTCTTGGCATCGCTGTCGGTGAGAGAGAGAGAGAGAGAGGAAAAGAGAGATTGGGAGAGAGAGAAGGGGGAGGGATGAGTGGAGGAAAGGAAGAGGTGGGAAGTGGGGATAAGGGAATACATGAAGGAAGGATTGAAAGGAAGAGGAGAAATGGTCAAAGTACAATAAACGTGAGGACCCTTGTAGCGAGAGGAACCTATATACATATGTAGCAAAAGGAGGAAAGGACCAAGAGCTCAGAATTATAAGAGTGACACAGTTGTGCTGCACCTCTATACTCTAGCTCTGACATTTCATTTGTGTGTGCTGGTGCACACAAGGATCAGAGGAACGAAGGAAGAGCAAGTAAAGACAGATGAAGATGTTTTCAGTTCCCTGATGCTCTCTCTCTCCCCAGTTCGACCGGAGGTGAGAGAGATGACGTCTTTAGGAGCAGCCGTAGCTGCTGGACTGGCTCAGGGGGTGTGGTCTGACTCCGCCCACCTCCCCACTCTCCTGTCATCCACCTTCCAACCCTCCATCTCACCAGACAGTGAGTCCCTCACTTCCTCCTTTGTACACAGACCTCTAGTCCAGAGAACAGAATTAGTGAGGTGTCCTTATTTCAGGAGGAGAAACTGTTTTTGGGGAAGAAAAAGTGTCCATGTTAGAGAGGTGTCCTCGATTTCTAAGGGAGGGGTTCCAGTGTATGTACGTATGTACCCCATTCACCAGAACACTAGAGCTGCTACAGCATTATACAGAGTCGGCAAACCTTTGCAGCCTTTTGAATGGTGGGTTGGGCTATGGCACATCATGTACAATCTGTAGCTATGTATGGTGCACTCTTAGTACATGTTCATTTACAGTTCTTACATTTGCATTTGTGTACGACTGGAGTACATAGTATACAGGACATTCTGGTACTATGTACTTGTTAGTAGGGTTGGCTTCATGTAAGTATGTACTGAGCTGTTTGTGTGTGTGTGTGGTGTGTGTGTGTGTGTGTGCTGTCTTCGGGGCATGTCAACCATAATATGTAAATAGCAAATAGAGGGCTGCTAGCTGATTCTACTCCTGTAAACCACTGATTTCACTCCATAGGCGGCCTGGAGACTAATCTGTTAGTAGGAAATGGGTAATTTGGCAATCACTCAAATCTAAGACCTCCTAATACCTCCAAATATTCCGTGGCGCTGTGGTTAATTAAGGAGTGTCACTCCCCAAAAACCACATACTGAAGCAGACAAGTTTCTACCTGGGAGGTATGGGAGGTGGAAGGAGAGGTGATGTAGTAGGACTGTCTGGCGGTCTCCTAATGAATGAGTGAGAGATGTGAGATATGGGAGATGTAAGGAGAAAGCGTGTGTCATATCCACAGAGTGTGATGAGAGATATGGGAGATGGAAGGAGGCAGTAAAGAGGTGTCTAAACTGGCATCCTCCCGGTAAGGGAGGTCAGGAGCTGTCCCACAATAGACAAGGTCAGTTGTACTTAGTATATAGGGTATGTGCATGGTACCTAGCGTCATATGTAGATGTGTGTTTGCTATCATGAACGTGAAGTTTCTCCCTAAAACAACAACAGTGTGTACTTGAAAGTGTGCATAATCGGAGCACCTGAGTAGACAAGCTAACTATATATGTATCTTTCCCCTCTACACACGCTCTCTGCTTCTTTCTCTCCTCAGGAGGCTCGGCCAAGTTTCTGCTGGGGTGTCTGACTGGAGCTGTGGTGGGCGGGGCACTCGCTGTAGTTCTGTTCCGTAGGAGATAGTAACCGAGCAACGGCAGCAACACAAGCACTTGTTTGCCTTAGAGATTATGACCAGAGTGAATAATAATATCTAGATTTCCAAGAATATAATATCAATGTTCCATTATACTGGGTCCATGTTACAGTTATGCGGCTTCGCTATCGCTTCATTACACTGCCAAGTTACTTCCTATGGTTTTAACTAGAAGAATGTCTGTGAACAATTTTTGTGACTTAGCAACAGTGATCGGAACTATGTGAGCACGTAACGTACACCTGGCAAGGTGCCCATACACTTTATACAGGGATTGTCTATGCTAATGGCGTCTGCAATTTTAACTGACACAATTGTCAGCCAAAGTTTCATGATGGCACATTCACCAAATAATTACCATGTACCTGTGTCATGTGATTACATAGCAGGCATATTGGATATTCATGGCCAGGGCATGCACTGCATTGGTGCCGCATGTAGATAGACACAGTGATAAGAAGACCATGTGATCAAAATGAGTTGAGAAAATAGAAAAACAAGATGGTGTAGAAGAGAGGCAGGAATGATGGAGATTATACAGAAAAGAAATTGGTGATGGAGAAAGCTATATTATTGTAGTGATGTGATAAAATGAACATGGGGTGCCCTTGCGAGTAGTTAATACTCATTCTTGCCCAATTATCCGATGAGCAAAATCTATCCTTGAAGAAAAAACGTCCGTGGCTGCGTGGCTCGTGGGAGCTGGCCTTGCATCAGGTCTGTGTGGCTTGTGTAAATGGTTGGAATGACGGAGAACCTAATTACCCGAGGAGGACCCTCTTCATTCTGTGTCTTGTTCCTTCCTCCTCGTCCTCTTCGCTTGACGTGACGCAACTCCCGCCACTACTGCTGTCGTCCACGCCCACTGCACACACCGGAGAACACAGGTACTCCATGAACGGGATGCGGTACTTTCCGCAGAAGTCAACAAACGTGACCGACTGGACGTGAGATTGGAAGTATACGCCGTTACAGTCTGGGTTGTCGCAGTGACGCGCAGATTGGAGATACCTTGCTAACCCACCAGGGAGCAACTCTTGAGGGTATGACATCCCCTCTTTGAGGAGGGCCCGGGCACTTAGCTCCAAGAGAGATGGAACGCTGTCCGCCCACTCCCTGACGAACCGATAAACGAGGGGGTTGCCTCGGAGACTCAGCTCTCGGAGTGCCACACACTGGACGAGGCCCTTGGGTAAGGTCTGAAGCTGGTTGTTGTGGAGACGGAGGGAAGTGAGGTGAGCCAGGTGGGCCAGTTGTGACGGGATGGACAGGAGCTGGTTGTCACAGAGGACGAGCGCTGCCAGTTTGTGGAGTTGTCCGAGCTCTGGGGGGACCTCCTGAAGTCTGTTTCCTCCCAGATAGAGATTGGAGAGTCTGAGAAAGACAGAGGAGAGAGGTGTGGGGTAGAGGGAAGGGGACGGTAAGGATACGACATCAGTGAAAGCACAGACAAAAACACTGAAAGCAAGTTATGATTGTGAAGAGTTATGGAGTGGGCTTTATACACAACACTAAGAGCTAGAATTCCCCGCCAAATGTGCACAGCCAAACACATAAAAACAGCAGGCTGAAGTTGCTTAGCACCAAAATGTTTGACCGTTCTCCCTTGAGCTGCTACCCACCATACACTATGTTTGACCTTTCTCCCTTGAGCTGCTACCACCACCATACACTATGTTTGACCTTTCTCCCTTGAGCTGCTACCACCACCATACACTATTCTCTCTCTCAGGATCACTTAGTCTCGTCACTCACTCTTTGAGCTGGCCTATGGACCGCGGCACTGCCCGGAGTCTGTTTCCGCCCAGGTGCAGGCACTCCAGCTTCGCCAGGCGGACGATCTGCGGCGGGAACTTCTCCAACGAGTTTCCGCTGGCGTTCAGCTCTCTCAGTGAGGAACCCAGCCGAGCGAAGCTCTCCGGCAGGCTCTTGAGGCAGTTCCTCTTGACTATGAGGACCTCTAGTCTCTGCAACTGGCACAGTTCCTCCGGTAGCTCGTGGAGACCGTTGTCGGAGACGTCCAGTTTGCGGAGTCCCGCGAAAGAGCCAAGAAGCGCCGCAGGGAGAGGGGAGAGACGGTTCTGAGCCAGATTCAGCTCCTCCAGTCCTTCCTCCAGGACCCGTCGCTTCAGGTATTCTGGGAGGGAGCTAAGGGACTGGCCGGCCAGCGAGAGCCGCGCCGCAGAGGGCGAGTAGGACGAGGAGCTGTAGGAAGACACCACACTCATGGTTCTGGCGGACACCTCTTAGCCCAGGGGCTCGATATCTGGCGAATATAAGGCTGGTGGACGCCCAGCCTGGTCCCTATATAGTCTCAGAGCATTACTACAGGCCTTTTTCTAGAACAAGAAACAGTGTTATACTCGCAGCACTTCCTCTAGAGTGGAAGAGTTAGCGTACGTTTGACCTTCACATTATGATTGACCGCGCCCATTTATGCACACGTGTCCGTGAACAAGTGGGCGTGGCATCACGCAGAGCATGCATGGCTGACAAAGTGACGACGGCAGAGGCGAGAAAGGGGGAAGAGGAGGAGGGCGGGAGAGAGGAGGGGGAAGGGGAGGATGGTGCCTGTAGTGACCAGGAGCTTGAAGACTTGCTCAATTGTAAGTACCTCGTACTTTTCCCTCACTCTCCCTCGTTTTTACGAGGTGATAGCTGAAAATTCTGTCAGGAAACAAGGCAAAATGGGTAGATGACTGACGCAGCTTCTATTGTTATCGTACCATTGAAAACCCCTGTTTGCCGGCAATTTGCACACTACTCTCTCTCTCTCTCTCTCTCTCTCTCGTCCCTCTCTCGTCCCCTCTGACTCAGTCTCCCTGGGAGAATTTGGTAAACACCTACCAGCCACTGCCACAGACGCTCCGGAATCTCAGTCTACGCATCCACCGCCATCTGACAGTGGGTGTGGCAGTGGGCGGAGCCAGGGAGAAAGTGAAGAGAAGAGTGGTAGTAGTGAAGCTCCGCCCACTGCCACCATGCAAGAATTTGAGGTACAGTTGAATGGGGATGTTGAATCGCATCGTTTGCCTACAGTAGATATTTTTACATCCTTATACTCTCCCAAAAGGATTTCTAACCGATTAGAAGAAGCCTAGAGTAATTATTAGGGATTGCATTTGCTACATGATGGTTTTGTGAGTATTGCTAGTCTTGAAATCATTTCGATTATTATCATGATGTCGCAGTATATTAAGAACCAGAAATTAGAAAATGCTACTAAACGGAAACCTAATTACATTCTTGCACTATTGGGCTTAAGTAAATTTATCCCTTATGTATGGAGAAATTCCCTTACATCGGTGATATGTGTGGTGTGTGTGTGTGTGTGTGTGTGTGTGTGTGTGTGTGGTGTGTGTGTGTGTGTGCAGGATGTTTTCTCAGAGGAGTTTGTGGCTCAAGCTCAGGCCAAGTTGGACAAAGCCATGCAGATACTGTCAAAGGAAGACCCTGAACTGTGGCAGCAGTTGAAGGGCTTCAGCGACGCTGCGTCTGCTAGTCTTGGTTGTACTGAGGGGGAGGAGAGAGGGAGGGAGGCGGAGAGTGGGAGGGATGGGGGAGAGGAAGGAGGGAGGAGAGAGTATTGAAGACACACTCGAGGACACTTTCCGCAGATTGAAGGAGAGCACAGAGAGGATTGAGGTGGGTACTGCTCTCAGTAGGTGATCTGTGTTCAGTGCAGTGGGATCTATCACATCAAGTCCTGATTCAGATTAGATTTTGGATTAGCTAACGTTTGCACACCAGAAATCTCTGATCAATTTTCCAGCATTTCAACACAAATAGTCTAAAATAGCAAAAAAAATTTGAGTCCTCTGTATATACCTGTTTCATCTCGAAGATTGCACAGGGAGTCAAGAGGAAAAAGAGAAACACACTGAAACCCAGTTTGCTTCTTATCTCTTTAGTGTAAGAGTTAATGCTATAGGTAAATATGGGCGAGATAAAAATAGCTCCTTATCCTTTAGCTATGTGTATGGGACAAATGCTCCTTATTCTCAGCCGTAAACAGTCACTCGAGCTGTGGCTGAGTGTTAGAGTGTTAGGAACACAATTAGGACCACAATTTCATGTGTATTATACTAGTGGGCAAAGAGCATGAAGTGCCAGCGTTAGCACTGGACAGGGAACAGAAGAAGGAAGCAGGGCAGTGACAACATGGCGCTGTTTGCCGTGCGTTTCCATTCAGCAGTGACTGTTGTGTGCGTGTCCACCATGCCTGGTATAATAGCCTCTGTGATTGTCACTTGGAGTGTGCTCCATACATAGGTGGCTATTGGGTCCGACCCTATATTATAGTCTGTTTATCTGCGTACACTTCGCCTGGCCGTACATGTGTGTGAATGAACTATTGTGTTGCATGAACAGTGGTACAAATTGGGGACTACAACACAGCGCGATGCAGCACTGCATGTGGTGTATGTTCCTATATAATTATAATAGAGCAGTCTAGTCAGGAAAACACGACCGAATGGAATCAGCAATCATTGTTATTTTACTGTGAGGGAGAGGGGGTGGAGAGAGCGAGAGTGTAGTGCATACAAAGTTCCTGTCAGTGTGCTGCATAGCTGCTTGCATGAGATTGTCAATCTGGTGATAAGTTTAGAGCTGTTCTTCTAACATACTTCTTAGTCTTTTCACCATACAGTAGCTATTTGGTGATGAGGTAGAGCTTTCTGGGTGTTTATTTTTTACTTATCTTTCACCGCTAACATTCGCCTGTGACACGTGTATGAAACTGCAACAAGAACTATACCTTGATCATACTGCTAACATGAAACAGCCGAGGGTGTGTGTGTGTTGTGCAGGCAGAGGGAGGAATGGAGGACCTTGAGTCTGGTCTCCCAGAGAGGCTGATGAAACTGCTGGAGGAGGTGAAGGGAGGAGGGGGGGAGGAGGGAGAGTTGGAGGACGGGGAGGAGGGGCTGGTGAAGATGATGGACAAGATGATGAGCTCATTTCTCTTCTCCCGAGATGTTCTCTACCCATTCCTCACCCAGACCTGCAAACAGGTAAACTCGGACAAGCGGTTTTGTGGATCTGTATGTATTTTCGTGAGAACATGCTTTTGAGAAATTCAAAAGTTTACCTACCCATGTTTTCCTCTCTCTTTCTGCACTATTAACCATCTTTCTACGATGGCCCTGCACTCGTTGGTCTACACAGCCTTCATCTCTGCGTGTGTTCTTGTGTGGTGTTTGGCGACGGAAGCAAGCCTACCTAGTTGTCCGAATGCGTGATTTATTTCTGTGCGACTGGACTGCACGTACCGTAATTCACTCTGTGATTCAACTCCAAGAAATATACGTTGCATTATGTTCTTACTCCGTGTATGTTGTTCACAGTATGGGGAGTGGCTACCGGGTGAACGAGAGAGGCTGGGTCCGGAGGAGTTCTCCCGCTATTCCAAACAGCTGGAGATCATGAGAGCCATGTGCCACGAGTTTGAGGGCCAGGATAAGGAGGGAGAGGGAGAGGAGGAGAGAGGGGCCCGTGCTGGGGCAGTAGGTGGAGAGGAGGATTCGAAACAGAATGAGAAGATAATTGAACTCATGCATCAGGTTTGACTTGGCATTTTGTCTATTATAGTGGATCATTATAATGAATGTGTGTAACTTTGAGATTTACAAGTCTCTGTGTGTGTTGCCTCTCCAGCTGCAACAGTACGGCCAGCCCCCTCCTGAAATATTAGGAGATGAAGTAAGTGCAACTTTGCTATATATATAGAAATCATCTGCTGTTTTCATTTCGTCCCACCAGATGCGCCCTCCTCCTCTCTTCTCTAGTGGTGGTCCTCCAATGCCCGCAGACTGCTCTCTCATGTAATTCTCTTTTCTCCTGTCATCCTCATACGTGCGCATGCGCGTTTAGGAGCACGCATGCGTACTGCCGCACAATGTAGAGGGGTGGGGCTAGTAGCGGCGGCCGCCGAGGAAAGCTAGAGAAGGGAGCTATGGAAGTGGTGAGTGTTCCCATGAACCTGGGGTTCTCTGTTGCCGCCTTCTTGGTTGCGCACAAGGTGATAGGCTCGCAGACCATGCAAGAGCTCTTCATTAGGGCGGGGCTGTTCGGGAAAGACCTCAACAAGACGAGCGAACAGAAAGTGTGAGTCGCGCTCTCTAATTAGAGCGCACGCTTCCTCTCCGAGACTAGCTGTGTTGCCTGGTGTTTGCAGGCCAGAGGGGCTCGGAGTGCTGGCTGGAGCGACATTCCTCATCTCTCTCTTCCTCTTCATCCCCGTCCCCTTCCTCCTCACCTACCTCCTCAATCCCCACCTCTCTTTTGAACACAATGAGGTCCCTACACCTCTCCATTCATTATTTCTCTCCTTCTCCCTCCCTCTGTCCTTCTTACTCTCTTAACCCTTTTCACTCCCCTTACTTGGCCCTCTCCCACTCATACTCACACACCACAACTAATAGCCGATGAAGCGAGGGAAATATGAAAAACCACATGCCGTTTACATGCTGTGCTGTGTGTTTAGCTATCGTGTCCCTTCTCAGGTGCCTATGGTGTCGCTTTCAGTAGTTTACTCTCGGTCTCTACACCACATCACATATTCACCAATGGCCTATTACTATCTTCTCCCTCCCTGCAGTTTGCCCAGTTCCTGTGTGCCCTTCTCTCCATCTGCTGCATGATATTCCTCGGCTTCGCTGACGACGTGCTCAACCTCCGCTGGCGTCACAAGCTCCTCCTGCCCACCATTGCCTCCCTCCCGCTCCTCATGGTCTATCTCGTCAACGGGGGCTCCACCACCGTGATCCTCCCACAGCCTGTCCGGTTTGTCCTCGGAGGAAGCCTCAATGTCGGTGAGTTGTCCCTCTCTCTGTATTTCGAATCTTTTAAGAAACCTGCAAGTAGGTCACCAGTTTGCTAATAGCCTTCTCCCTAGTCGTCTGAATGCAAGAGTTTCCATACTTTCATATGTCTGTAACATACCACCTACACTGCACATAGCTTCATGTTATACAACATTCTAAATACGCGCGAAACATGCACAAAACTGCTCTCTTCGTTTGCCAAAAATGTGTTGCATTCCATTTTAGTACTTGTACATAATGTGGATAAAAAGGAAGGAGACAAGGCATTAGTGCACTAGATAAATGGAGAGAAAAATCGGTACGCTTCACTTCACTTTTCTAGGCTGCAGAGTGCCGTGGGTTCGAATCCCACCCAGGACAGCTCTTTCTTTTCCTTGAAAAGAAAGAGCTGTCCTGGGTGTAGTTGACGTGTCTGCTTTGCCTTGCCTTTCTACCTCGTTACCTTGTTGTTGACACATGCTCATTTCACTACTTCGACTGGTTTCTTTCCAAACATGTGCAATGAGCCTTGTAACTACAGTCACGTTTGGCCATAAAGTGTGAAGACCAAGCACTTATATAAAACGTGGGAGCCTCAGAGGGATTGTAGCTACTACCGTACTACATATGTATGTTATTTCAGCTGTGTTCAAATATCTGTACGAACAGCCCTACATGTTTTGCTGAAATTCCTGGATAATGAAGGAACGGCTGTGTGAGAATTGGAAATCGACGCTTCCTAACATGGCGTTTCCTTGCTATATTTCCTCCCACACTGTTATTTATTCACCAGTAGCTGATATTCCCCCCAACGATGTGGCACTGCGGCCTCCTTGTTTCCTACAGTCACATGACATGTGCAGCCACCTATGTTTACAGAGGCAGTGTGCTTTGTGTCGCCTGCCACTTTATGCTGGTGAAGGGAAGCATGAAACACACAACCAAAGGTCCCTCTAGTTGGTGTCTGGACGTGAAAGTTTTTACGCCATTTTCTTGTAGTTTTGTCACTTTGATGACTAACGCTGTGCATTGCTTACTCACGATTGAGTTGCAGCAAGCAATGTACATGTGTATAATGTATGTCATCTAACTATGACTCATGCCGTATAAATGCACATACATCTGTTTTGTACCAGCTCGGCTGTTCCCCTACTTTATTCAGACCTGTTCATTACATCATACAACTGACCTGGATTTCCCATTCTTGGCGTAAACATCTTCACTCTTTCCCCTCTCTTCGCCTCTCTCCTCACTACCTTTCTCTCGAGCGAACCGCGCTCTCTGCGCGCTCCACTCATGCTCATCGCACTACATGTATCTCACCCCAACCCCTCCCTCACTCTCTCCTCTCTCCTCCGTCCCTCTCCCTCTCTCTCGCTCCTCTCTCCTCCCTATCTTTCTCCCCCCCTCTCCTCTCTCCTCTCTCCTGTCTTCTCTCTCCTCTCTCTTCTCCTCTCTCCCTCCCTCGTCCACACACACACCATAGGAATCTTCTACTACGTGTACATGGGTATGCTGGCAGTGTTCTGTACCAATGCCATCAACATCCTGGCCGGGATAAACGGAGTCGAGGTCGGCCAGTCGGTGGTCATAGCTGCCTCCATCATCCTCTTCAACTTCCTGGAGCTGGCGGGCTCCTGGGGCTCAAAACACCTCTTCTCCCTCTACCTCCTCCTCCCCTTCCTAGCAGTCTCTCTCGCCCTCCTCATGTACAACTGGTACGTACGTCTCCTGCGTGTGTATCCCTGTCATAGTGTGGCGCGTCTCTCGTCTTTCAACTTATGATCATTGTGTTGACACATGCATGTATATACTCAGTTTGGAGTTGGGCATCTATGGTGGTTTAAATACCCCGGTCTGCTCCTACATAATTATACTGAGTGAGAGTTTACTGTGCCATAGCACAGTGGTTTGAGGTTTGCCTTGTGTTGTGTGGTGTTGTAGATTCGAACCCCTACAAGCTGAGTTGCCCTTGTAGCTCAGTTGGTAGAGCACTTGCCTAGACTGCAGAGTGTCGTGGGTTCGAATCTCACCCAGGGCAGCTCTTCTTCTTTTGTTTGAAAAGAAGGAGCGTCCTGGATATGGTTGACTGGTTTGCTTTGCCTTGCCTTTCTACCTCATTACCTCGTTAATGACACATGCTCATTCCCATCCCTCCTATACTAACTACTGCCGTACTTACTACACACAGCAAATAAAACTCATTTTCAACAAGCAAAATTGTGAGAGCAGTATTATACATGAGGAGGGACGGATGTTTACATTACTCAGTCTGTGTCTGCATGTGTACACTATCAAGTGTGACGTTGTTGTCATCGGGGTTAAAGGGGAAAGTGCACCATTCAGAGAACCACGTATAGACTCTTCGGTTGCCAATAAAGGGAATGCTTAGCACCAAAACACCTGCTTAGTCCCACTACATCTGTCCATGGTAATATCATCTACGGTCCGAAATGTCTCTGTTGTATCAAGAAATGCCTTAATGCAGGCAAGTAGTCATCCGTGTTATTATGTATCTAATGTGCCATAGGAGTGTTGTATCTAATGTGCCATAGGAGTGTTGGTGACGTTCGGTGCAAGTTCAGAGAATCACCAGAAGGAGGAAATTCCAGTAGTCATTCAGTGTTGTTATCAAACATTTTCCTAATGTGCGTTCAGTGGTAGTTCATAGGAGTGTTGGCGACGTGATTACTCTGCCCTCCAAATTACATATAAACTAATAACATAATTATAATTCATGTCTGCTCACATCCCTCGTGGGACAGAAAACAAGAAATGTCGCTTTTCCTGTAAAACCAGGTGTTCTTTCTCTTCCACTGGCTGTGCATAACCCATCCCAAACACTGAACGGGTTCTATACCGATCTTCAACCATTGGTGTGTTTGTTTTACCATTACGGCAAAGTAGTTGCTATAACTCACAAAATCACCCTGAGAGTTTTGGTAGACCTTGTGTAGCAGAAGTGAAAGATGATTTTTGTCCATAGCAACAAAGCCTTCCCATACCACAGTGTATCCGGGGGTGTCCTCTCCTTCTTTCTCCCTAATGCTGCAAAAGGACATTGTGTCGTTGTACCTTAAAAACTTAGAACGCACGCATCACTTGTGTTCTACACATTCTCAATCTACACCCCATCACTATGCCTTCCTATTCCTATCTTGGCATGTTCAAATTTGTCGCCCTCAACAATGAAAATTTGTAGATTTAATTAATTCCGTACATGTCAATGCACTCACTCGTGTCACGCTCTTTGATTGCAACGGTATTTTCAGGAATGTGCGTGGTCCCACAGGTATCCAGTCACAGGGTTTGTAGGTGACACTTTCTGATACTTTGCGGAATGACGGTTCGCGGTGGTCGGAATCATGTCGCACTTCAGCAAGACATTGACGCCTCTCTTCATTCCAGATTCGCACTTCCTGTATCATGTTCACAGCTGTGTGGTATCATTCCTTTCACGGACCACAGACACCGCCCCTCTACCCAGGTACACATGCTCTCTAACAGACACAGTCATCTCTAAATCTCCACTCCTTTTCTCATGTTCACTATTTTCTTCCTCTTCCCTCTGCCTCTATCTGTTTGTTCCTGTCTCTTCCTCTCATCCTCCTTTTTCGTCCGTCCTTCCTCTTCCATCATCTCTCTGCTCCTTATCTACCGACTACCTCCCACTCACCAACTCTCTCAGCACCTCTTCCCTACTGCCAGGATCTGAACAGACAAATATGGACTCTGGGCATCAGCTGGGCCCAGTTCCATCCTTCTACCGATCTAGGCCTCTGCAAACTAACTCTCAGCATCAGCATCCTACAGTACCATTCAGACTAGTGACCACAGAGGCTTTTGCCAGCGAGGAGGGCGAGATCCGCGTCAATAACCTCACCATCATCACTTCTGCTGAGACTCACTGGCCCACCCGACGACGAACAACCACTGACTGTACGTGTGCTGCTCGTCTTCAAGTATAGCCTCAGCGGCATGCTTTCTTATTCGCTACGGTCTGGTCATAAGTCTTCTATCCCTAGCACACCATCGCATGACATACTTCATGCATCATACCCTCATCTATATAGGGATCAGTTTGCATCCCTTACCAGTTTCTCTATGTTCTGATTTTGTTGTATAACTATCTCGGACAGTAATATATCGTGTTTGAGCATTTGGTGTGTGTGTGTGTGCTGGTGAGGATAATTAATGCACATTAAATTAGGCTGGTGGGAGGTTGTCCTGCGAAATTCGAGTACACGGTCAGCGTCTCGAGGAGTCGTCGTTACTTATTGTATTACTGACATGAGGAGGAAATGCGAATTTTGGGGAGAAGGTTTGTGATCAGAGAAATGGGGTTGGACGGAAAGGGAGGATTGAAAGTATAGAAAGTGCCACACCAGGGGATGCGGATGTGAGAATGGTTGACCGTGGGAGGAGGTGATTGTTGACACATGGGATGAAGTATTATATTATTATATGGAGTCGGATTGCAACGGGGACTGCCGGGAGGAAAGTTAAGCCATATGCTTGATTGGTGCGGGGAATTGTTTTTGAAAGCACTAAAGATTCTCAGTACGGTTTCATTTCAGTGGGTATGCGCCAAACATTCGATGCGCACGTGCGGCGTATGCGGTGTTGCGAGCGTTTATAAACGGAAAGTCGTTAGCTGCCAAGTTACAGTTGTTCCGACGAACAATATCGCCGTGATTAAAGATAGAATTTTTTCTCACACTGCCGTTGGTTATTGCAACCACGCGATTTTGAT